>MJUT01003403.1:76613-89778 GCA_002080005.1 Gigantidas platifrons
ATACACGTGGTGGTATGATATAACTAAGGACTGTTAACATTAAAGACACGTGGTGGTATGATATAACTAAGGACTGTTAACATTAAAGACACGTGGTGGTATGATATAACTAAGGACTGTTAGCATTAAAGATACGTGGTGGTATGATATAACTAAGGACTGTTAACATTAAAGACACGTGGTGGTATGATATAACAAAGGACTGTTAACATTAAAGACACGTGGTGGTATGATATAACTAAGGACTGTTAACATTAAAGACACGTGGTGGTATGATATAACTAAGGACTGTTAACATTAAATACACGTGGTGGTATGATATAACTAAGGACTGTTAACATTAAAGACACGTGGTGGTATGATATAACTAAGGACTGTTAACATTAAAGACACATGGTGGTATGATATAACTAAAGACTGTTAACATTAAAGACACATGGTGGTAAAGACATAAAATGTCAGTTTATTTTCCCATCACTTTACAATATGTGGTTTTGTCATGACATGCAAAAGATAAATCTATTGGATTTTTACTTAATATTTTACGAGTTGTGTTTGCATTCATCAACAAATACCAGTGTGGTCGTTATTAATAAAATCTTACACATAAGAAAACTGTTCGAAATTGTCCAGACTAAGAGATGTTGCCTCTACATATTTTTTTTTCTAAACAAGACGTGGATCTTAATTAACAATATCATACACCTCAGAGAACTGTCATGTCATAACAGTATTAAATAAATTGGTATATGTTAATACTTATCATTTGTCAACAAACACTTTAACATTGATTTGTGATTGTAACCGAGTTTTACATGGTAGGATATATTGACATTTTGGCTTTTCTAATGTCATGAAGCTTTATATTAAGATAGTGAAGAAGAAGGTCATACAAGCGGCTGCTAAACCAGGACATCAATACTATTTTATCAACTCCTTTATTAGATTTTTGCGTGAGATAAAGACTTCTTTATTTGATTGAATGAAACCTTTGACAACATTTAACAAGTGAGTAAAAGATGTATTACATTAACTGCTAAGAACATTTAGGTTCTGGCCTTATGAACAGGTTGAACATTATTAACATTATTCTAGTAATGATACGATATGTTTCAGTTATTTTCGGTAAGAAAGTATGACATTATTTGCAATAAAAAGGAAGACTCAGCACCTTTAATGGTGATATCGATTCAATATCACAGAGAAAAAATTAACACGGCTATAACGTATCAGTCACGCTATCTGTGTAGACAATACGTATAACAATGCTACAGGATACTGAACCAAGAAGTAACACCTACAAAAGGTATCAGTCACATTAAACAGGTAGACACCAGTATGATAGTAAAGTGACAGGATACTGAACCAAGAAGTAACACCTACAAAAGGTATCAGTCACATTAAACAGGTAGACACCAGTATGATAGTAAAGTGACAGGATACTGAACCAAGAAGTAACACCTACAAAAGGTATCAGTCACATTAAACAGGTAGACACCAGTATGATAGTAAAGTGACAGGATACTGAACCAAGAAGTAACACCCACAAAAGGTATCAGGATACTGAACCAAGAAGAAACACTTACAAAAAGTAGCAGTCACACTATATAAATAAACAATCCGTATAATAATAAAGCTACGGGATGCTGAACCAAGATTGAATACCAACAAACAATGTCAGTCAAACTATATGCATAGACAATCTGTATGAAAATAAAGGTACGGGATTCTAAACCAAGATTTAATACATGCAAAAAAGTATCCCTTACTCTTAAAATATAGACAATTTGTATGTTGATAAAGCTACAGAAGTAGTAAGAAAAGTAAAATGTTAGATCATTATCCGTGCTTTATGCCATTTTCAACAATATTTCAGTTGATATTGGTGTTCAGTTTTATTGGTTGGGATAAAAACCCGGTGAAAATTGCCGACAACAAACTTGATCAAATAAATGTGCATCAAATACAACACGTGGAGGTGTGAATCGAACTCACAACTTAAATTTGAAAGTTCAAAAGTGTTATGTATGTTTTATTCGTATTATGCAGCTACTACTTTTGAATATAGCTAAGAAGCACAGGGTCTCACTACTGGTAGTGGTTGGAGTCTCACTTCCGGTAATTCACTTTGTTGATGTGCGTGCTGTGCTAGCTGGCATTCCTTTATTTTGTGTTAATTTTGTGCTTGTACCGTTTACATGAAATTCTCTTCCAACCTTTGTATTCTGCGATCGTCGTAACATAGAATAATTTATAGGAAACTGTTTCAGAAACATTCTCCCAGACAACAACCTATTGAACCCAAACCGTACATACACGAGATCTATTCTTTCCTTATCCATTAGACATATAAGATAGATTCAAACTTTGTCTGTTTTCCTTCAACGATGCGTTTTAATCCTCTACATATTTATTTTCTGCGAGTTACTCTCATATTATTATAGAATTACATTATGCATGTAAAATTATTAATTAACTGATTCAACTCATACACAAATGTGACTGAACAATGACTGGTCCTTGAACATGTTTGTGTTTTTGAGTTGATGGTCATTACCATGAGATGTTGTTTTATATAAGACAATACCAGAAAATCTTCTGAAAACCTACTTATCTGAGTAAAATCAAACTATAGAATTAACAAGGACAAATTTAGATGCAAATAAACATGGAGAAAATCCATCTCAAGCTCTTAAGGTTAGTATACAATAGATACTAATTAAGGACTTATTGATAGTATCAAGGCTTTAGAAAAATATGTATAGGGGAGAAATAATTCATCTTTTTGACTTAATACGGTTTGCCATTAGGATAATTGTGGTAGGTTTTTATGTGCACTAAACGACCTAGAAGCCAAAAGGTAGTATATATGGGATCAGTGTTGTTTATCTTGTTAGTTCTCTGTGTTGTGTTTTCTGTTTGTCTTCGTTCTGTGTCTTGTGTCCATTAAACATTGTTTGCCACATTATTTTACCATCACCCCTCGCTGCAGTGCTACACAATCAGTGGGTGTTTGTTATTCAATGCCAGTAATTTGTCAGCTATAATCCTGTTGAGTAATTTGTCAGCTATAATCATGTTGAGTAATTTGTCAGCTATAATCATGTTGAGTAATTTGTCAGCTATAATCATGTTGAGTAATTTGTCAGCTATAATCCTGTTGAGTAATTTGTCAGCTATAATCATGTTGAGTAATTTGTCAGCTATAATCATGTTGAGTAATTTGTCAGCTATAATCATGTTGAGTAATTTGTCAGCTATAATCATGTTGAGTAATTTGTCAGCTATAATCATGTTGAGAACAAGTTACATTTCGATGAGATGATAATGATGATGTCCACTTTGTACTCGACCAACACGCTTGGTTGGGCTTTTATAACGCTAGCTCACTTACACAATAGTCCCCATGTATGAGCGTTTCGGACAACAGTACGTGATGATTAAAGAGCATCTGAAAAATTATTCAGAGTAACAAACTCTGTCTGCGACACGCAACTGTCTTATTGTATTTTATGACAAATGAAAGCGAGAATCTCTCTGATAATCTCAAAATACCTGCGGATCTGTTCTCAAAGACATATTTTTCCCGAAATTATCCTCTGACATGAGAGAGAAAACAAACGTATGAATGAAACGCGGGAATCATAACTATGATATCATATCGTAACAGGAAACAAAAGACACTTTGTTCATTCCTATTTGATTCTAAAATTTTACGTTTTTTGCATATTTATAAAACAAATGTAGTTATTTTAACAAGCAAACTGGTACACCTTCTAGCAAGAACACCGCTAAGGACAAAAACCTGAGTATATTTTTTTTATTATAATTTGTAGACATTTGAACATTCAGAGGATAATTCTATAGCAGCTAGAAAATTGACAAGTTGCTACATGTACATCAAAATCTTGTACAGATTATGGGAAAATGTATGTTATTTTCATTGCACTTTGCATGATATGGGATTTTTTGCCCGCTTTAAAAGGATTGATTGATTGATTTTTGGTGTTTAACGCCATTTTCAACAATATTTCAGCTATATCATGGCGACCAGTTTTAGTAGTGGAGGAAGCCGGGGTACCCGGAGAGGACCACCGACAATGGGCAAGCAACTGGTAAACTTTATCACTTGCGGTTGCGAGTCGAGTGCACCTTTTTTGTAATTTACAAAGCCGGGCGCGAATCCACGCCGTATTGGTGATAGGCTTGTATGAGTTGCTAGATCCAGCGACCTAACTCACTGAGCCACCATAAAAGGGCTTTAAAAGGAAATAACTCCAATACAAAAACGTTGTAAAAATCTATAAAATGGTAATTAGCTTGGACTGCTATTGGGATATTGTACATATAGAAATACTAGTAATCCGCGGAAAGGACCAACTGCTGTAAAATCAAGACTTTGGATGTCTATACAGGGGTGTGGAATTGCCATGCCCGACTCGTCCGACTCGTACATAGAACCTGCCGGACAAGTAGATTTTCCTGGCTAGCTTGTCCGGGGACAAGTAAAAATCAACAAATAAAAATAATTTCTAATTAAAATACTCTGGAAAGACAATTCCTCAAATGATATTATATCGTAAATATTAAATGTTTTTTTTTTTTTTTTTTACTGGAAACGATCACACGTTATTGTTCCGAAAGCAGCTAAAAATAACCAGAATTATACAAGTTATAAGTTGAGTATTACGACCCGATTGCAATGATAATTGTACTGCATTTACTTAACGATAACCGGGACCGTGTAACAGGTTTTTATTGGAGTTCCGAATGTGACGTTTCCTTGCTTGTCCATATAGTTTTTCATAAACAAACAGGGCCTTACATCCGTGAACGTATAATACAAATCGGGTTGCAGTCGTTACAATGGACAAATATTTGATAATAAAAAAAAAAGACTGGGAATGATTCTGGCCACAATGAACATCACGAGAAAGTTAAATGCAAAACTCTAGCGGAAAAGGACACAAAATGTGAGGAAAAACGCCCAAGTTGCTAGCCGATTTCTCATGTTTACTGCTGGATTCTGATGGTGTCTCATATTGAAATACCTGCAGAATATACTCTGATTTTGCTGACAAGAAATCATTAATGTTTATTGGCAAAATCGTGGACAGAGTGGATACCTATTCCCACCAGTCATCTGCAAAGTATGAAGACACCACTAAAACTAAATACTAGTACATGACTGTTTTGATTGATAAATCCATTGTCAAGGTTAATCAAAATGAATTTCATTGATATTAGATTTTTTTTTCAACACAGCTTATTCTGTATCTAAAAATAGCCAGCTATTCTCTGACTGCATATTCCTATTTGAAATCCAAATTTAAAATGGCTTTCATTTGGGCAGTGATCACTTAGGCAGGGATGTTTGTTTTAACTTTATTAAAACTATATTTCAAATTTTACTCAATGATGTAATAGACAATATAAACAAGTTCAATTTAGCAACTGTGTTTATAAGTATCAAATGTTTGTACAAAAACAGGACAAGTAGGATTTTGCCCGGACAAGTAACTTTTTTCAGATGACTTGCCCGGGGACAAGTAGAACATTTCAATATTTCCACACCCCTGCTATATTCCGGACCATTGCTTTACACTCGGGCTTCACACATTCAGAATCAATGTTGAATCAAGACCGCTGTGTGCGACTTGCAACGTTTCTCGAAATTGTAAATTAGGAGTATACTAGTAGCTGTAGATTAGCAAATACAAACAAGTCGTCAGGTAGCGAACACCAGGACAGTCGTTACATAGCTAAATACCATGGAAAGAGGAATTTCCGCAACTGTCAAGTAATTATAACTTTAAAAAATGACGTAATCAGAATTTGATTTGTAAACTCAGTATGACTACAGTTGCTCCGAATCGCCAGACAATCCTAGACTAAATGATTGCCTTATGTCCGCACCATCACTTGTAAACCACTTAACGTGGATTATGATTAGATTCAGACAACACAGATATGTAATTACAATGGATATTGAAAAGGCATTTTACAAGTGCAGTTAGACGAAGAAGACCGATATGTAACACTACTTTTAATGGAGCTACATTTGTATCCCAATGACTTGACAGGTTCATCCATAATATACCGATGTCGAGTACTAAAAGTCTTGTTTGGGAACGTGCTCTGTTTTGTTTTACATACCAGGATCATAAAAACATTAATTTGAAGAGCAACTCATTGGAGAAATCGCGAAGAATGAATGGTATGTAGATAACATTTTGTTGAGTTTTCCAGACGAAAACAGTTTATTATCGTTTTACAGAGAATCGTGAAATTTATCATGTAATGAAGAATTTAATCTCAGATCTCGGTCGTAAAACAACAAGGAAATACGTAAATGTGCCAAAACAGCAAAATGTTTGGATGACGACAAAACAATAGAAATTTTAGGATTAAGATGAGCCCCTGAAAACGACATTATTTTGTTTCAAAACATGTCGTTAGCGTTTGAGAAAACCTTAACCAAACGACAAAATCGTCCAGAATATTTGACCCACTGGTAATACATAGTCCAGACAATGATTTTAATGCAATCAATGTGTGACTAATATTAATGAGGTTCATCCTTTACCAGTCCAAGCACAGTTTAAATGGTTAAATTTATTTAGAAATACAACGGGCAAATTGCTTTAAATTGTCAAAATGGTATTGCGCAGTCAAATTAATAGGACCGATTTCAACACATTACAGTAAATTACATGTATTCACATACAAATGTATGTGCATACGATGCGTGTACATACATTGTCACTGGGAAAGAATATCCTCTTGTTATAACAGAAAACAGAGCAGTTCTATTGAAACAAATAACACTACATAAACCTAATTGAATTGCTGGGAGCTGTAATTGGAGCACTTGCTCAATACTTTTTCTTTTCGTCATTGTGTTGTCTGTCCTTCGATTTACGGCTTCTGGTTACCAATTTGGTATCTTTAAACATGAAAACTTAAGAGACATCGAAGTGAATATTTGGTGTGAAAGCCAAATAGAACTAAAAAAGGATTGCATCTACAAATCGGCTGAAGACATTTATCTGTAATCGTGTTAAAGAAATTCAACCCATCAGCAATATTTAAAAATGCCGATTTGTTATCCAGAGGGATGACATCAGTGACGTTTCTTTACAATAACTTACTGACACTTGGACCGAAATGGTTAACAAACTAAACAGTTGCCCTAATGCAACGAACATATATTTACGACATTGACAGCAACAACTAAGGACAACTATGATGGATGCAAAGACATTTCCAGTCTGTCAAGCAGTTTTTGGCTTCAAAAAATTAGGAAATCAGGAGGGTTTTTAGTTAAAAATCAGGAGATTATCAGGAATATTTTTATATAAAAAGTGATAAAACCATACAAAAAAAACAAAAAAATGGCCACCTTCCTCCCCTCTAAGTAAGAGCTTTCAGGCCATAATATACAAATTTAAGCATGGTGTTTTTGATTCCAGATGAAAGTCATTATCAGAATGTCAGAATTTAATCGGCAGGCTAAAAGGTCTTACTTAGGCCATTTTCCTCACCTCCTTTTATTGATAAGATGCTTTACACTAAAATAATTTCAACATATTATGTTATTTTTTTTATTTTGTGGGGAAAAAGTTCAAATCAGGAGTTATCAGGAGTTTATCTAACAAATTCAGGAAAAAATCAGGAACAGCTCAAAATCAGGAAAATTAAGGAAAATCAGGAGTCGCTTGACAGACTGCATTTCGATATTGCCGTCGTAACAAGCCGATATATAGATTTATTCTATATTAGTAAATTATTTAGTATAGATTTCTACCTCAATCATTTTTTTAAATAGAAAGACGTATTCACCGCCTCAGATTTAATATTCACCGCTGTAAATGTAGCACCATTGAAAAAAAGTAGTTCATTTGCGCATCCGTCAATACAAAAACAAAATGTGGTCTGTATATGCAGACGTATCGCCGGTGCCCAAAACCAAGATTTGCCACTTTGTCGGACAGAACATTAAAAAATAAATTACATGATAAAGATTCAGATAATAACACGGTGATGTAAACAATGATTTAGCACTACGCCAGGACAGTGGACATGTAACTTTTTTTTTTATTTCACTTCAAAATATAGAATAAAACAATTACTGTCTTTTGATTCTGTAAATGTGTGGATTAATTGACTTTTGAAAAAAAAATGATATACACTTCGCCCTTTCGGACTCAGTGAATATCATTTTTTTCAAAAGTCAATAAATCCACACATTTACCTCATCAAAGACAGTAATTGTATATTATACATAACTGTAGGGGGAAAGTTTGAAGATAACAAAGGGGCAATTATAAACCGTGAATCAAAGGACAGACAATGGTCAAAAGAAAAAGAACAAAAAGACCTACGAAACACTATATAAAATTGAAGATCGAACAACAGGAACCCTACAAAAGAAACTGGTAGGTGAACTCATGTGCTCTGGACGGGTAGGCACTTCCTGTTCCACTAGTCGGGTACATGTCATGTTATCCTTCTCAACATCCAGTGATAAGTCGTGACTGTAAACTAGAGAATGATAGAAATTCTTCAAGCAACACTTTTGTGAATACGGAACACACAAGACACAACATCCATGAACAAAATAAAAAGCAGTGATGAGAATTATAAAATAGACATATTTAGACAAATGGAAGTTTATAAGGACGACCAAAACATTTTGAGATGTGTAGGAAGAATAAACAATAACACTATTAAGCAAAACTGCCATTCTTCCATATGTATTGCAGACAAAATACTAATTTACTATTTTAGTTGTTTTGTACAAGGATTTATATATAAATCCTTGTTTTGTATACTCAAATAAATCAACCACATAGAGTAGTAAACAGTACCATAACTAAAATAAGCCAAACTTATTGGGTTCCAAGGATTCACAAGTGCATTTAAACCATTTTTTGCAAGTTCGTACCTTGACGAAAAATGAGAGGAAAAGCTTACCCAAAACCACTGTTAACGAATCGAAGGACAGAAGTACAGAAAACAGCTTGGAGTATCGTAACTGGGGTGGATTATGTAGGGCTAGTAAATGGTCATTCTTTATTAAAAGTCTACATTTGTTTATTTACTTGTGCCTTGACTCAAGCCATACGATGATACATATATAGAGATCGTTCCCAACTTAACCAAGGAGTCATTCATATTCGCATTCAGGAAATTTACACTTTGTAAATCATTATCACAATGTAGGATTTCGTAGAACACTTGTACTTTTATAGACACTAGCAAGGAAGTTCACAATAACAAACAAATTGATTATCTTTGTGTGAGAAACATGTCAACAAAAGAAACGATCAGAAATTTAGTCCAAAAAGGGTACCTTGGTATGGAGGATTCTAGGAACTCATGATCTGTCTTACAAAGACTAGTTTAAACAAGCTAGAATATAATTTTATACACACAAAAGCATTAAACACTACCATAACCAAGTAATTGCAGGTCCATCTGGGTGCTAAATTATAAAAACACTTTACCAAATAGTAATAAATAAATTTGTAGCAAATGCTTGAATTTGATTGGTTAGAATTTTTTATCCATCATGTCATAGATAAATGTTTAACCGGAAGTCACATGTTGGGGTCTCAATTGGGAAAATTTTTCATTATAATTCTTTTTAAGCAATTATTATCCGTCAAAATATTTTTAGGACAAGAAAAAAAATTAATTAGGAATTAATTTATAAGGATTGATCACAATTTTTTGTTCGGCTCATTCGAAATAAACTCAAAAATGTGGTACACACCCTTGTGTAACCCGCTTTGCGGGTTACTCAGTGTGTATCACATTTTTGAGTTTATTTCTTCATGAACTGAAAAAAATTTGAGATCAATACTTAAATAAAATTATCCTTGTATTTAAGAGAGGCTTGAAAGATAAGGTGAACAATATTCTAATCATTAATGGTGTGCATAAATAAAAGTAAAGTGTACTGTTTTTGTTTTGTTTTGTTTTTTGTTGTTTTTTTTGTTTTTTTGTTTTTTGTTTTTTGTTTTTTTTTTGAATTTTGATAATGTCTTCATTTGACAATATCATCAAGCATTAATTTTTAAATAATTTCCTGTTGTCTAATCATATGGAGATAGTTTGGATTGATTTGGTTTAATGGTGCTTAATGCCACTTTCAACAATACTAGTATTTCAGTTATATTGTGGAGGTCAGTTTTATTGGTGAAGGAAACCAGAGGATCAAGAGAAAACCACCAACCTGTAGCAAGTCATTGACAAACTTTATCACATAATGTTGTACACCTCGCCCTGATCAGGATTCAAACTCACAACAGCAGTTGTGATAGGCACTGATTGCATTGGTAGTTGTTATTTCAACTACCATACGATCATGGCTACGACGGCCCCCATATGGAGATGAATGAGAGAGGTAGTAGAGATGTTTGTATAGCTGGCATCAACAAATAAAATGGAGATTGGGCAAGAGAAGAAATAAACATGTATATATTGGGCAAAGGACGAAATAAACAAGTCTGTTTATAGTACATCAACATAAAAACATGAATTTATTGACAAAAATATACAACAATATATCACAGATTTAAATAAACATGTTTTTCACTAGTATAATCCTGGGTGAAATCTGGGTAATTTGATCAAAGTAGTTGTAAGAACATAGAAATATTTGTCAATTGAATGATTTTGTATACCTTAAGACTGATTAGGACAACTTGAGCTTCTGTCAAATCTATTTCTATTCACAGAAGTAATTGAATACCTTTAAGCTAAAAACTTGTCAAGATTGCAATGCATTCAATACATAAATGGATTTCTAGTTTTTACTTAAGCACTTTATATTAGCTTCTGATATTACTTCACTCTTCATTAAGTTACTATAAATGGCCTGTTAGTTAGAGATAATCTAGTTATCAGCATCTGACGTCAAGCTTTCACGTCTACAAAACAACTTCACTGATATTGTGGAAACCTCTCATTGTCATGTAATTTCCTATGGACAATTTGACATTAATGTGAAGTCAGTTTCTTTATATCTGAAAACGTAAACAAGATCATCAATAATTAAAACTTATCACTAAATACTGGTATACTCTTACTTAGTCGACTTCATGTCATTCTTTCTTAACAATCGTAGAAAACATAATTCTGTAACATCTGATGACAAAAATAAAGTAAATAGATCAAAAAAATTCTGTTACATCTGATGACAAAAATAGATCAGAAAATTCTGTAATTCTCAGGTTCAAATAGTGTACACAAAATCCTATATATAATGGCTCATAATTTATTTTCTTAATATATTGAAAAATTTATTATACATACATGTACCATAAAACTATATTTAGTTAATGACAATGTGAAACTACAAAATTACATATTAATGTAAAAACAACAGTACCAGTAGTTGTTAATGGAATGGAATCCATGAAACTTAACAATGACCTGATTTTGGGTTAAAAAATTATCATAGAATACTGATAAACATTATACCACTATATTCATGAATATTCTACTATCATATTCTAGAAAATTCCTAAATAATTTTCTAGAATATTCATGACTTCTATTTCATAATATTCCTCATTATTCCCCCTTTTATATTTTAGAATATTGATGATTATTATATATTTGTATGTAGGTTTATGAGTGGTATTTGTACTGATGATATCTGACATATATTCTAAAGACTTCTTTATAGAATGAAGCTAAAATGGTATATTACCTGAATAGATATGTAACATTACTTTAACACAGATCTTTAACTCAGACGTCATTGTATACAGCAAATGACATCCAATACAAAAAAATGTTGAAAAAAATAAGAATGCTGTTGACGTCATCTGTTATATGCAAAATATGTTTTCCTTGAAAATTTCTTTTTCATATGACAGGCCATAGACAACGTTATGAAATCCTACTTTATATTCTAGAATATCCATCAATATATTTTACTTTTAGATTCTATTTTAAAATATACTAATGGTCCTAAATATAGCTACTGTCATATTCTATAATTTCTTGAATAATATTTATGTTATTTGTGTTTGTTTGCACATAATGTGGTCCAACACTTCTTGACTATATGAGTAACACAGTGGGTGTCTTACAAGAGGCAGGATTTGTTTATCCTTTGTTTTCAGTAACACAGTGGGTGTCTTACAAGAGGCAGGATTTGTTTATCCTTTGTTTACAGTAACACAGTTGGTGTCTTACAAGAGGCAGGATCTGTTTATCCTTTGTTTTCAGTAACACAGTGGGTGTCTTACAAGAGGCAGGATCTGTTTATCCTTTGTTTTCAGTAATACAGTGGGTGTCTTACAAGAGACAGGATCTGTTTATCCTTTGTTAGCAGTAACACAGTGTGTGTCTTACAAGAGGCAGGATCTGTTTATCCTTTGTTTGCAGTAACACAGTGGGTGTCTTACAAGAGGCAGGATCTGTTTATCCTTTGTTTTCAGTAACACAGTGGGTGTCTTATAAGAGGCAGGATATGTTTATCCTTCATTTGCAGTAACACAGTGGGTGTCTTACAAGAGGCAGGATCTGTTTATCCTTCATTTGCAGTAACACAGTTGTGTCTTACAAGAGGCAGGATCTGTTTATCCTTTGTTTTCAGTAACACAGTGGGTGTCTTACAAGAGGCAGGATATGTTTATCCTTTGTTTGCAGTAACACAGTGGGTGTCTTATAAGAGGCAGGATATGTTTATCCTTTGTTTTCAGTAACACAATGGGTGTCTTACAAGAGGCAGGATCTGTTTATCCTTTGTTTGCAGTAACACAGTGGGTGTCTTATAAGAGGCAGGATATGTTTATCCTTTGTTTACAGTAACACAGTGGGTGTCTTATAAGAGGCAGGATCTGTTTATCCTTTGTTTTCAGTAACACAGTGTGTGTCTTACAAGAGACAGGATCTGTTTATCCTTTGTTTGTAGTAACACAGTGGGTGTCTTATAAGAGGCAGGATTTGTTTATCCTTTGTTTTCAGTAACACAGTGGGTGTCTTATAAGAGGCAGGATCTGTTTATCCTTTGTTTGCAGTAACACAGTGGGTGTCTTATAAGAGGCCGGATCTGTTTATCCTTTGTTTGCAGTAACACAGTGGGTGTCTTATAAGAGGCAGGATCTGTTTATCCTTTGTTTTCAGTAACACAGTGGGTGTCTTA
>MJUT01003403.1:89973-128480 GCA_002080005.1 Gigantidas platifrons
CAGTAACACAGTGGGTGTCTTACAAGAGGCAGGATCTGTTTATCCTTTGTTTTCAGTAACACAGTGGGTGTCTTACAAGAGGCAGGATCTGTTTATCCTTTGTTTGCAGTAACACAGTGGGTGTCTTATAAGAGGCAGGATCTGTTTATCCTTTGTTAGCACATGTGTTCATCCTTGGTTTTTAGTTGCTCATCTTTTTAGTTTTCTGTGCTGTGTTGTGTTTTTGTTGCTCTGTTTGTCTTTGTCCTGTGTCTTGTTGCCACTGTCTCTGGATTAACCATTCTTGATTGCCCCTTCGGTTTTCTCTATTGTTTATTTACATCATTAATAAACATGAATATTGTTGAAAAGAATATCATAGACAATGCATACTGTTGACAGAGTTTAAATCATAATAATATTTTGACAGGAACAAATTCCTAGACAAATTAACAAATGTTGTACACAAACTGAGATTATTGTGATAATTTTAGTATGTAAGGGTTTCCATGACAATTGTAGTTTGTTGACGGTTTACAATGACAACTGCAGTATCTTGGAAGCTACTATGACAATGTTGGTATGTTTTGGTTTTTAACAACATATCAGTATGTTGGGGTTTATTATGACAATTTTAGCATTTTGCTGGTTACTATGACAATTTTGGTATTTGATGATATACTACAATTTGGGCAATGATGGGCAAAGTAAAGTTTGAAGATACCAAAGGGATAATCAGAAGCCATAAATCTAAGATACCAAAGGGATAATCAGAAGCCATAAATCTAAGATACCAAAGGGATAATCAGAAGCCATAAATCTAAGAAGAAAAGATAATACACAGGGCAAAATAAAAGACCAACAATGGTCCACAAAGCTCTACACCAAAAAGTAAAGGTTGAGCAAATGAGGAAGACGTTGGTGTGATGAGGTACCCATAGGAATGATGATAGTTGAAAAACATGTCCAACAAACATAACAATTATCTTGTCAATTAAAAACTCCAGCATTTTAATGATACCAATTTCAGAGAACATTTTATTCTAATCATGGTGTTCTTTTTACAAAGTAAGATTTGTCTCTTTCTAAAACAAGATATCTTGTATATATGTTGGCCATTCTTTTTAGGAAACAAAGTTGAACTAATTCTTTTAATCTGTCTTTTAGCTTAGAGTGGACAATAGTTGTGTAAAGCATAGAGAAGTCAAATGTTTTAATGCTATTATATGAGGAGGGACCTTGATTGTATATACTCTAACAGATCTTTAAATTTTTCAGAATCCACTGATTTACACCATCTTTGTTACAGCTGGTGTAACAGTAACCATGACGACTGGTCTTGACAGCTGATGGATTAGATTTGGAAAGACATTTCATGGGGTATTTGGCAGATCCAGTTATATAACGCTGCCCATTAACCACCTTAGCATTAGCCTTTGATGGCTTGATTTTTTCTGTTTTGTCACATAAATTCACATTTTAAGTACATTTACCTGAAAGTTTTAGAAAGTTTTAAAAATATTCTGCCAGTCTTTGATCATCTCTTAATCTTCTATCTAAAGCCATGTATTTGTGTGGTGCTGTTTCTTTATGTCTAAAATAAACATAATATATATATAACATTAACAAGATATTATTTGAAAAATCAAGACTTTTTAATAATTTTTATAACTGTTCGGGTTTTTCTTAGTATTTTTTTTAATTCCATTGTTTTGTTCACAACTGTTGGTATAGAAAAATTATGTCAAGTTTTTCTTGAAAATGTATCTTAAGTGAAAATCTTAAGTAAAGCATAATAGAGACATTATCTTTTTAACAGTCATGAAACTTGTAAGCATGAATTCTGTATCCAGTACATGAATACTAAAACAGTCTGATCAGAACACTGTTTATATTGGCAACCATCAGAACACTGTTTATATTGGCAACCATCAGAACACTGTTTATATTGGCAACCATCAGAACACTGTTTATATTGGCTACAATGTTCTGATTGGCTGTTTTTCAGGTAAAAGTACAAAAAAACATACTTGAATAGCTTAATGCTGGAAAGACATCCATTCCTTCTAACTAATCTTATATTTGGTGGAAACGGTCAATCAAGGAAACTTAACTATACATACTGGCAGAACAATAATATAGATTAACTAAAATACAAGTTATCTAACTGATACAATTCGGTTCATTGAGACTTTGATTATTCAAAAAGGCCTTAAGTTTATGTTTGTTAACTAAAATATCTAAGTACCTTGCTAATCTGAGTTCCAGCATGTGAATCTTAAACAAAGTTTCTTGACAGAAAGTCATGTATTTTTCTTCATCCTCTTTGTTACATGATAACTGGTTCTGGTGATACCAAGCCTGTTTCTCTGTCAACATTTGTGTCTCCTGAAAAATATTTGATTAAAACATTTTCATTCATATATTTCTTTTTTTTCTATATATTTTGAAAAGGGGTGGCCAAGTGGTTCTAAAAAAATGACTTCTGACCACAAGCTTAACACCACTGACATGGATTCAAGCCCTGTAACCCACCTCAAGAGTTTGGGTTTCTGTATCTATCCCAGACTGAGAGTTTCAGCTGTCAGTGTATCTTGAGCATTTAGGTTTCCACCTCTATCTGTGCTGGCTTTCCTTCATCATTAAGTCATGATATAGATAAAACCTTATCTGTGAGTGAAATAAACATCAACATCCCTAACCCCTACTTTGGATTTCCAATGTCATCATAATGCTGATTTTTTTTCATTCAATGATTTGAATTGAGAGGTGGTTGTTTGTTCTGTTGATATCGGTTGAATTGTTCACCATAACTGTTTGAGCTTTCTTATCAGAGTTTAGTATATAATGCTACTGGTAATTGTCATCTTTAGCTTTTGGTGTTACTGGATAGATACAGAGCTGAAAAAACATTACTTACAAAGTGTACTTTTGAAGTTTAATGCAAATGGGTAGATAAATGAAGACTAATTCTATATAATTGGATTGTGATGTTATTGGAATAAACAGATTTAAAACTCTATGTGTCCTTAACTTATCAACATAATTTTTATGTTAACCCATAGGCTGAATGTGATGTAACCTGCAGTCTGCATTTGTACTTTTAATTCTACGACTTAATTTCAAACACACTGATTACCTTTGGGCAATATTAACCACTATAAAGATAGGAATGAAAATTATCTGAAAAATGAGCCTTTTTATATTTTTTTTTCCAAATCCAAACAGCAAGATCATGTAACAAACAAGTATATTGATTTTTCTAGAAGAACTGAATTTACGATCTATAATAACAAAGAATATAATCCCCTCAAGTCACCATTTAATTCATAACTATCAATGAAAATCACAATCATTTATTATCTATAATTCTACTCTTGAACTTTATTACTGTACTATTATTCTATATTTAAATCATGTTGATGATTTAGTACCATTGACCTCTAATAACTACAGTAAAGATAAACTTACTTCACTACCTAACAAAATTCTAGTCTTGTTTTATAATGGCTGACTTTATTATATAGAGGTGATTTGGTTACAGACATGATAGCTATTAAATTTACATCCTACAAGATAGGGTTACAAAACTTTTTTTTTCCATACTAGAATTACAGAGCTAGACTTAATATTATATTTCTATATTGGTCAAGCAATTAATTACCGGTAGGCTGAAAAGCAATTAATTAATCACAAAATTTTGGAGATTCAAATAATTTGTTGGATAAAACTGAGCTAACCAAGAAATATATTATCTACATATTAGTTATTTGCTTATACAGTAGACTGAGACTGAAAAACAATCACTGGGTGAGTAACTAGATAAACACGACAGGTGCCACTAGTGGAGCAGGAACTGCTTACCCTTCCGGAGCACCTGAGTTCACCACCGGTTTTTAGTGGGGTTCATGTTACTCAATCTTTAGTTTTATATGTATGTTTTGTCGATCGTTGTTTGTCCATTTGTACTTTTTCTTTTGGCCATTGTGTTGTCTGTTCTTCTTTGATATACGGTTTCTGATTGCCCCTTTGGTATCTTCAAACTCTTCTCACAACTAATTACCAGTACACACAATTTTAATCATAGCAATTTTTCTTAAATTAGAGGACATTCTGGCATTCAAAAATCTAACTTCTAAAAGACTAAAAAATGATTTATCTCCCCTTCTTAGAGGTTCAACATTATGTTTCATTGTTCCCTTGTCTTTTTGTTAAGGTATTATGGTAATTTGCCATGATGCGGTGTATGCTGTACAGCTGTCCTAATGTGTTTACTTCTGGTTATGAAAGATTCATCATATTCAACTTTATCAATTGAAAGCTAATTTTTATTATATTCCAACATAGTTTTAAACATATTTTATTTACAACTGAATATGAATGGGTTTGAGCAAAAGGTTATGCATGTACAAGCTCTCTCCTTTTTATAAGGTATAAGGGTGTACAATATATATGCCTGTCAGTCTGTTAACAAAATCATAAATGAAAAACAAGAATGTAAGTGATGTAGAAGAACTGATTAGTCAACCACTGCTAAATCTATATGACAAGCCATGGTTTCCACTGGTTTCAGAAGAATTTTTTTACATAATTTAAAAAATAATAATTTTGGGATGGTTAAGCAAGCTAATTACAAACACTGGGAAATATGATATTTTAAAGGTAAATACTCTTGTAGCCTTCATTTTATACTGTATCAAATTCCAACAAAAAAACAGAATATAATAAATAAATTGAAGTCTGTATAAAGCAGTTTTCATGCGTAATTTTCAATTTAACATCTGAATATGGTAGATATTGGAATTATTATATCAAGACAAATTAGTTTACTACAAATCCTCAACATGTTAACAAGCACATCATCTATTGATAAAAAAACATATTCTCGTCAGAGCTTGAAGATCAAGTTGCTTTTCAATAAATCTTGAACAATTGATAATGGAATCCTTATATTAAAGAAGGATGCATTCGTTAGAATAGAGACATATATCAGAGATTCTAGAGAAATCAAACTTGTCGTTTTCCTTTGAACCTTTCTTACTCGTAACAAGAATTAACAACGCAGGTAATCCTACGCTGAACCTGAAAGATGATAACACATTGACATCATATCTCTCTATTTATTGATCAATTCTCAAAGCAAGCTAATGGAAGAATTTTTTTCTTTGCTAACCTTTTCATATCTAGCTTGTATCAAATTAGCCTTGTTAATGAGACGATCTTTCAGGTCCTTCAATGCCTCAGTTTTCAGCGTGTATGCTTCCTCCCTGGTAATTTTATCTCCTTGTACAATTCTAGCAATAAATGGAGCTAAGTAATCAATTTCCATGTCTTGTTTTCTCATCTTCTCCTCAAGTTGTTGTCGTTCCTATAAATATAAATCATAAATTATATATCACCATCCAACAATAACCTGTTATTGACTTTGTTCCTATAATAATCTGAAGAAAAATATCTTCTACCGATAATAATTAGTTAATAAATACCTGTTGTCCTTCCTAGACATGACAGACATGATTCGATACTAGGTAAATGGATTGTTTCTCAAAGGTTATTGTTTCCAAAACAAATCAGTATTGACAATTTTTATTTACATTTATTTTTTATTATTTATTTCCAGTAATTCTGAAATATGTCGCTTTTAAATCTATCATTTCATTACAATTGTGTGTTGTGAGACACCTCTAGATAGCAATCAGATGCACCTTTTTCTTCAATTAATTGTACAATGGTAAACCTTTTTGTTCATTCAGAGAATTGCTTTCAATGACCATTAATACAAGGAAGTAGGAAACCATTATAAACAAATATGTAATTTTTTCAAACAGAATAAATAGAAAAGATTTGAATCGTGAAACTGGAAATAAAATAACAGAGGATTATACTGAAATTATTTATTCTGAATAGTGTTTTGGATAGGCCAGGTTTAGCTTAGAACTTAAACATTGACCTATGTCTAATCATCTTCTCCATAATCATTATTTAATCAAGCAGAAGTTGATTTATTGCTTGTTATTCTAATAAAATTTAGTCAGTACTTAATGTCCCTTTAAAACAATAACTACGGGAAATATGATATTTTAATCTACGTTTTTATTATTTTTCCAAAAATGTTCTAATTTGTATTGAACCCTTGTAGTTATAGAAATATAGGACCAATTGAAAATAAAATGTTTTAACAGTTATGGTCTCCCATATAACCTACCACAACAATATGAACCACTCCTCTGTCAAACACAGAAATGTAAAGCTTAACAGTGATGGTCCCCCATATAACTTACCATAAGAATATGAACCACTCCTCTGTCAAACACAGAAATGTAAAGCTTAACAGTGATGGTTCCCCATATAACCTACCACAGCAATATGAACCACTCCTCTGTCAAACACAGAAATGTAAAGCTTAACAGTGATGGTCCACCATATAACTTACCATAAGAATATGAACCACTCCTCTGTCAAATCAAAGATATGTCAATGACAGAAGCCCCTCTGCTAAGGTCATCATCTGTTTGTGTGGTATGTACCAAATAGACAAGTCACCATAAGAATGTGAAATAAATTAGTGCCTTGTTTATGGAAAATGCCATGCTCCTTACATGTAAACAAATAATAGCGTGGTGGTTAAATTTTCCAACACTATTATTCTTCCTTATTGTTTGTGACAATCGTCAGCCCGTTGGCTGATCCTGATGCCACAATTTTCTTGTCTGGCTGATTCATTGTTTGTAATAATATTCTCGTCATGACAGTATAGATGAAAAACAGCTCAGTTGACTTTAAACACCAATCAATCAAGATCAAGATAGATATACAACAAACCATGTTTGCAATATTTATAAAAAAAAATTCAAAACCTGTCAATGTTTATATGTACATTAAAAAATTTGAATAATCAAGTAGTTTTGTGATATTCCAGGATGAAAAAGGGTATCCCCTTTCCCTAAATAATAAAGTATATTATTTCTTATTTCATAAAAAAACAAAAAATGGAAATCCTCAAGGTATAGATTTTTAAAACTTGAAAGACCAAGGGGAACAACCATGCTTTAATATTTAACTTAAATTACTTTCAATTTTAAATAAATACAAATATTACTTAATTTTAATTTTCCGTATTTGGCATGTTTTACTTTACAATTCAAAAGTTTTGTATTATTTAAATACTACCACACCATACACCTACAGCAGTATAACATATCAATTGTTTATAGTATAAAAGTCACTTTAATGAAGCTTGGTAAAGAGGGAGCATTTCATCATATCCCATAAGCTCTGTGGTTGATACAATAATTAGTTATTAATATTTCATTATTAGCAATTAAATATTACAAAATGATTGCAAATAATTCCCCTAGCACCTCCTACATATCATGTGTAGGGTTGAAATAAATATTATCTTTTCTTCTATTACGTCTATAATTCATGATTACAAAATAAATATAACAATACAATGCTCCTGTCTATTTAGCTTTTATTAATTATGTAAAAAACTAAAATTTAGCAAATACTACATCATACAACAAAATGTATATATTAAAATGAGGAACTTTAATACATTTTTTGTTTAACTAAACAGTGCTGTTCAATCACTGTTAACTAAAATGAAATCAGTATGTTTTGAGCAGGGATGTCTTCCTTCTAAATAAACACTAGAGAAAACCGAAGGGGCAATCAAGAATGGACAATCCAGAGACACTGGGTACACATGACACACGACAGAGACAAACAAAGTAAAAAAACACAACACAGAAAAGTAAAAAGATGGGTAACATGGACCCCATCAAAAACTGGGGATGGACCCAGGTGACTCAGGAAGGATAAACAGTTCCTGCTTCTTATATGACACCTGTCATGTTACTCATCAAATTAGACTAAAACGAGATGTATGATATAACTATATTTTAACAGGTGATATTGTAATTTTCAATCATTCATGATTTAAACATAATCTAATCACATAATTTATAAGTAGTCATACTAAATGTATAATTTGTCCCCATTGAGCATATATTTTCTTGATTCTTCATCAGCTCCTGTTTGGTTCCCCATCTTATAAATAGATAAATAGTCCCTTGAATTACATTGTCAAACTTGGCTTTGCCTCTGTATACAAAATGATTTCTCAGGCTTACAATAAACTCCTTGAGATCCTCTCAAATATATGTTATTTATATATGTAACAGGAATAAGTCTATTTCTTTAGCTTAACATCAATGACTTTTCCAATACTAGTACTTCTTTTATAATGGAAATTTTAGTAATTTTCATATGAAGCATACCATACATTCCTTAAAACTAAAAAGGACCAAGATTGTTTTCAAGTCTTCTCTGTTAAAAACTATATTTATTTATGTTTTTGTCAATTCAGCTGTTTTTGGCTATATAAATTTCTTTTAAAATTATGGTTAATATTCTTTAAAGTTTTCATGTTAAAAAAACATACAAATACAGATTTAGACAATTAAAATCTATAAAAATGTAGTTATATATCCACAGAGATATATAAAAATGTCACTGACAAGCTAAAATCACCAATTATTACCAATAGTATGGCAGGGACAGAAACACTAAGATGAAGACAATATATCTGAGATGTGGATTAAAATTTAATCTGCAAACTAATGTAAAACATGATTTAATAACGTAATTGTAAACTGATAACAGCCTAGGAAAGTGACAACAAATTAAGATGATGTATCGATTTAGTGAAGACAACAATTTCTCACAATCTTCAACAGCTAATGAAGCTTAATGGTTTGTCACCAGAAAGATATTTCCTGAGGACAAATCTCCACAAGATTAATGTCATTCTAAAGAATTTCCATTTTTTGTATGTTTCAATGGTAAGAATGAAAACATTGTGAAACTTATTCAGCTCAGCATTAAACTGATCATGTTTCCTTTCTCTGTTAAAATTCTTCACCTTTACTATATTAATTCTATTATTTTCTTGCAGAATGTGAAAATTCAAGGATTTTTTGCTAATTAAACAGAAGGTTTGGTATACCACAAGTAATGACCAAGAAGATAATTAATCACCAAAGATATTTGATTAAGAAATTCCCCAGGCTAGCCAATAGTTGTTATGAACAATATTACACTAGATCTTACCAGTGGATAACCACTGTTATCTATAATATCAAAGTTCGGATAGCCATCGGGAATACTAGATCTCAGATTAAACAGTGCTTCCTTACAAATCAGAAAATAAATCACCACAATAAAAAATAATAAATCGGCAGGAATATCAATATCATCACAAATTATTACTCAAGTACTACATATATTTTAGGAGCAAATACACACGTCAAGTAAAAAACATCTGTCTATTTTATTAAAAAGAGCTTAATATATTATATCAATAAAATGACTATTCAATCTAGTAAACAATTTAAGTGTGGACAAATGAACATGTCCCGCCTATCTGTGTATGGACGATGACACATGCATACCCTACGTCGGATGTAGTTGTGCCCGCCGCTTATGGTGGAGCTGGGATTATATAATATTAACAGCAACTGAACTTATCACAAAACTAAGCATTTAGCATAACAATTTACAAAATCAGTAAACGAAAAACAACTATGAGGTACCGGTACTGTAAATTTAAGTAACCAACAATTATGGAAAAACTACATCAAAAAGTTTATCACTAAATCTTAATAATTGTTGATGCCATCACAACTATCACCATCATCATCGCTGCCATAAAAGTAAAAACTACTCCAAGGATAAACAAGAAGAATATATACATGCATCATAAAATAACATATCTGATCCTAATATTCAATAACCGAGTATACTAGTACAAATTAGATACTCGTTACTGAATTCCTGAATGTTACTTCAGTGGACATCTCTACTAATCACATTTTTTGGAATTATGGTATTTTGAGGATAAAAGAGGAACAACTGCAATTTTCCTTACCAACACATTTTTTTTACAGAATAAGAGAACGATGTTAATAAAATTAATGGTCATATAGATTGATTTGATTGATTGATGTTTAATGCCAACTTTAGCAGTATTTCAGCTACATAGTGGCTGGTCATTTAGAAGCAGCAAAATAAATAATGATCTTACCAATTCTCTACGATGCTTCTTAGCTTTTTCATTTCTTTCTGTATCATATACAGATATATCAAGATCTAATGTTGTTTCTTCTTTTGTTCTCTCATTCAAAATTTCCTTCACCTAAATAAAGTTTACAAAAGCATTATAAAATTTCCTTTGGGTAAATACAGTTTATAAATTATTTTCAAATCTCTGCTTACTAATGGATTACAAATCTTGAGGGACTAAAGATTATTATCAGTTTTAATAATCATACCATTATAAACTATCATGTATTGTACATTACTATTCTGTAGTATGACTTTTCATCAGTATATAGGGTTAGGGTTATGGTGTTTAATGCCACTTTCAACAATATTTCAGCTATATCGTGAAAGTCAGTTATATTGGCAGAGGAAACCAGAGAACCCAGAGAAACCCACCGACCTGTCACAAGTCACTGACAAACTGTATCACATAATGTTGAATCGAGTACACCTCGCCATAAGTGGGATTCCAACTCTCAACTTTAGTGGTGATAGGCACTGATTGCACAGGTAGTTGTAAATCCAACTACCATATGATCATGACCACCCCCAGTAGAGTAAGGGATGGATAATAGCAAAGATGATGACACAAGATGATAGCTATTATATTGTGGAGTTAATATTATGTACCTGTATGTAACATAATAAATGATTATAGATGTTCTACTATATAAATAGCCACAAGTAATGCTAATAACATAATTATTTAGTTTGTTTGAGGGAAGTTCTTGCATTCAATCGAAATGTTAATCTCATATGGTGCTTAATTTAGCATCCAATCAAAATTAAATCCTAAACAGTGCTAAACAGTGCTAAATTTAGCATCTTATTGACATGGATATTTTAAGAACCAAATCGAAATTGAAATCCTAAACAGTGCTAAATGTAGCATATAATCCAAATAGTGATCCTAAACAGTGCTAAATGTAGCATACAATCCAAATAATGATTCTAAACAGTGCTAAATGTAGCATATAATCCATATAGTGATCCTATACAGTGCTAAATTAAGCATCTTATAGAAATGTTGATAATTACCTCATCTTCTGATTCTCTGACACGACCTCTACATAAATCTTCAGCTTTTAATAAGTCTAAAAGCATCTGATATAGTTCTACTTGTTTACTTTGTCTACTAGCAAGGTCTACCTGTAATCACACAATACAATCATTAACATGTCTGCAGACCTAATACTTTGATGGGTCTGGCAAAGCAAAACTCTCAGACAGCTTCTCTAACACAAGTTATATGGAAAACAAATGATTTATTTGTGCTCGACAAGAATTCCAACAATAAACCTTTTTTAAAGTTATTTTTATCAAAAATTCTCAATATATATCTATATCACTGTATATGTATTTATCAACAATTAAAATATATTTTGATCATCTCCAATATGCACAAAATATTTGCCACTGGACATTTATAAGCATTCAACAATCAACCATCAATCACAATTTGATAATGAATATTTTATTTCACAATTCAACTTTTGAAACTAGGTGCAAGCTAGATAATTCCCAATGATTTTCAAAAACACCTGCCCAAAAATAAATCATCAGAGAATAAATTAAAAGTCTGTTTAGAAAACAAGTAATTGGCAGGAGTTACTACATTTTATGCATAAGATTGTCGGCAGTATTGGTGTAAAGTATTCTATCATTATTGACAGGGTAATTACACAGAAGTCCTTGTTACCTAACCATAGACTTCTGCCTTATTGTAAGTATTAACTCAGTTACATTGATTGATTAACAGAAAAGTGCACAGAAATGTGTGCCATGACTCCATTGTATTAAAACTGTATTAACATTTTAATGAATCGCTAACCAATCAAATAACACTAGTTCATCATTAGCACTCGTTCAGTATGATACAAACTATTCTATGTATAAAAACTGAATTACAGTAAGAAGAGTTTGAAGATACCAAAGAGCTAATCAGAATCTGTAAATCAAAGAGCTAATCAGAATCTGTAAATCAAAGGGCAGGCAACACAATGGCCAAAAGATACCAAAGAGCTAATCAGAATCTGTAAATCAAAGGGCAGGCAACACAATGGCCAAAAGAAGAAGGATGAAAGGACAGACAACGATCTACTAAACATACACATGAAACTACAGATTGAGTAACATGAACCCCACTAAAATCTAAGAGTGACCTAAGGTGCTCCAGAAGGGTAAGCAGTTCCTGCTCCAAGAGATGGGTGCCATCATGTTACATGGGTGCTGTATGACATGAAACTTCTGCAAACAACAATTAATTCAAATAATTGAGTAATCCATCTCCCTTTGTAATAGAAATTAATTAAAATGTGAAATCAAAGTGGCAGAAAAAAAAGTATTAAGGTTCAATGATAGCATTGATATTTTCTTACTTGAAATGATTGATGCATGTCAGAAGCGAATGTTAATGTAGCTCCCTTTTCAGCCCAGTTTGGTGGTTTGATATACTCTCTAGTTGAGGAGGCTATCCTTGGATCCTCTGTATGGTACGTGATCTGTAGTTTATCTTCTGATACAAGGTAAACTAATTCAGCAATGTCTTCACCAGCTGGCTTCGAAACATTACGATGAAATTTCTGAATCATTTTCTGTAAGAAAAAAAGAAACAAATGTCAAATATTATCCATTTAATATCTGTATAGTTTCTGTTTGAATTTAATTATGAAAACAAAGTTTAAATGTTTGTTAGTCAACAACTCCACTAATATAAACAAATGAGCAACTACCTATCACTTCAAATCATTATAATAAAGTATAATGACACTTTCAATATGTCTGGTTATTTTGGCAATCAGAATTATAGGTGAAGCAAACAAGAGTTTCTACAGAATACCACTGGCAATACAATCATGGCTACTAATGTCCAACTGAAGAAGAGGAGATAACACAGAGAATATCTGTTATAGGAAATTCTGAGATAATTGTTAAATTACACATTTCAGATTATAATTTGCAGTTACTTTGAACACTTATTACTATCTCCTTTGGTCAGATCATTTGAAATGAGCACTTTGTACCTACTTTCATTGGGTATACTAGAGATTTTTAAAATGAAACATACTTCAGACAAAAACATCTGAACTTTGTTAGCAATAAAAGTTAAAAGTCTATGATCTAAATCTAATTCTAATATGACCTCACTCTTTCCCTTTGTTAAAAAAAAACCCTAAATTATTTCTTCGTATTATCTCATTAGCACATGCGCCGATGAATGTGACTTGACGTTTCCATTGGCAGCATAAATTGTGACCCCAATAATGCCGATAGAGGGCGCAGTATTATTTGAGTTACATAAATTATGTGCGACTTTTTCCGCAAGCGTATGCATAAATTACCATCTTCCAATCAAATTATACTACCGTATTTGTACTCTTAGACATATCAGAATCGAAATAAATCATGGAAGCCAGAATGTTTTTTGAGTTTTAACATGGATTGGTGGATATTAGTAAATTTTATCACTCGCTTCTGGCTCGGGATAAAATACTAATATCTGCCAATCCACGTTAAAACTCCCAACACATTCTGACTTCCATGATTTATTTCTTAAATAATTCAATATTCATCATGTACAAAACATGACAAAAGAAATTACTTAAAAAGTAGTTCAACAAATTTAGTAGAAAACAGGTACCACACATATTTATAAAGAATTGTCAGTTACAAGATAAAAATAAAAAATAATTCTATTCGATGTAACTCACAATAATAGGCCTTTCATTTTTGGAAGTAGAGCCATCTTGAGGACCAAATTTCTTTGGTCTTTTTCCAAAGTCAACATGTTTATAATATAAAAAGTCATCTCTATCTGTGTATTCTTCAGTCATTTCTGTCGGTGTTTCTACACGTTTTATCAAGCCATCAACTCTGGCTTCATTATAAAATATCATAGTTCTCTCATTCTCTGGAGCAGGGGCACTGGACCTATAGTGGTGCTCTATAATGAAGAACAAAAACATGTTGATTTAGAATTCAACTTTATATATGTTTTAACAATACAAGAATGAACAATATGAGTCTTGATTCATTTATACAACATTAACAACAACATACATCTAACAATACATGTATTTGTTAAAAATTCATATGAATGATTTAATTTAGCACATTTCTGAACTACATATGTAATTCCAATGTTTCCCATAAACGTTTAGAGGAAAAACATATTTTTAGAGTTAGACAATGGATTCACTAAAGGAAACGAAATGCTCTAAACTGAATATAGCCTAGTTAATTATATTGATACATGTATTGGTGATCATTCTTGATTTTTGTGTTTTTAAAGTTTAATCTAATGAGTATGCATGTATGTAGGAATTAAAATGTTTATAAAACATCAATCTAGGTCATCAGTTAATCTAGGTCATCAGTTACATTACATCAGAAATGTAGGAATTAAAATGTTTATAAAACATCAATCTAGGTCATCAGTTACATTACATCAGAAATGTAGGAATTAAAATGTTTATAAAACATCAATCCAGGTCATCAGTTACATTACATCAGAAATGTAGGAATTAAAATGTTTATAAAACATCAATCCAGGTCATCAGTTACATTACATCAGAAATGCCAAGTTGAAATTCTGAAGAAAAAAAACATCTAAAGCTCAAACTGTACTTGACTATAAATGACAATTAATGTATAATTAGGATTTAATCAGCGGTCTAATTTATAATGAGAAGACATGTTTACATTTACATTTCTTATAGCCTCCTATGTTAAATCTCGTACAATGGAAGGTATCTTGGCACACACAAAAAATAGACTTTGCTGATGATCTCAATTGGCCTAGTGGTTGTTAAAGAAAAAAATTCAAATGTGAAAAGTTTACTGATGATGACAACAATGATGGCACACAACTGAATCATGTGAACAGCTCACACGACTCTATGAATCAGGTTTCCTAATAAAGATATCTGTTTAAAGCTAACATGGAAAGGGAACTAACTCAATGAAACAAAGATAATTTGTTACCTTTAACACATTTTGATCGTCCTGGGTCAAAGTACTCCACAACCCAGCCTGTTCTATGGTTATTTACTCTTTGAAGGAGTTTATCTACTCGATGAGCAAAATATTCTTTAACTGTTACTAAGTCTGTCACTACAAAGTATCAAGTATTTAAGAAATTATATTCATACATCAATATTTATTTTGTAAAAAGAATTAGCTTTATGAATCAATCATCATTTTCTGTAACCTTAGGAAATCTTCTTAATATAATGTTCATCTTGAAATTAACATTTTTAAAAATTGTAATAATTACTAAATATATATTCTCTGTTATAATAAAGATATAGCTGGATATGAACTTACATTCTCTGTTTTCATACATGGAGAGTTTGGATATTAATCCATCCTTCATTAAGTAATGGGCAAACTTTTCTAACTTGGCTCTCTTGTAGATCTTCACTTTCTTACCATGAGGACATCTCATCTGGAAATCTACAAAAGCAAAGAGAAAAAATAAATACATTGTAGATTAAGAAAGTGTTTGTTTTAAACCCATAGTATATGTATACAGGAATGAATAAAGAGTTTTGGTTGATTGTTGTTTATTGTCAAGTTTGAGTAAAGGGGATTCAAAATGAACATTTCATATAATAATCTGTCACTAGATTTTTTTTTCAAATATAATACAAACTTTGTGGATAGTTGAATTTTCCTTTATATGACTATATGTTTCATACAAAAAAATACATTTATTGCAGACTGCAGTGTCAAACTATCAACTTTTTATCTATTTTTTTTTTTTTTTGTATTAAAAATTTAGTTATCCAATTTTCTGTGCACAATAACTTTCTAAAATAACCTTCATCTGGTACACTCAAAAATTGAAAAGTCAAATAATAAAGATGTACTTAGGAACAGGAAAACCAGAGAGCCTAAACAGGATAGCCAAAGAGCCTAAACTAGATAGCCAACGAGCCTAAACAGGATAGTCAACGAGCCTAAACAGGATAGCCAAAGAGCCTAAACAGGATAGCCAAAGAGCCTATACAGGATAGCCAAAGAGCATAAACAGGGTAGAAAAAGAGCCTAAACAGGATAGCCAAGAGCCTAAACAGGATAGCAAAAGAGCCTAAACAGGATAGTCAAAGAGCCTAAACAGGATAGCCAAAGAGCCTAAACAGGATAGCCAAAGAGCCTATACAGGATAGCCAAAGAGCATAAACAGGGTAGAAAAAGAGCCTAAACAGGATAGCCAAGAGCCTAAACAGGATAGCAAAAGAGCCTAAACAGGATAGTCAAAGAGCCTAAACAGGATAGCCAAGAACCTAAACAGGATAGCCAAGAGCCTAAACAGGATAGCCAAGAGCCTAAACAGGATAGCAAAAAGAGCCTAAACAGGATAGCAAAAGAGCCTAAACAGGATAGCCAAAGAGCCTAAACAGGATAGCCAAAGAGCCTAAACAGGATAGCAAAAAAAGCCTAAACAGGATAGCAAAGGAGCCTAAACAGGATAGCAAAGGAGCCTAAACAGGATAGCCAAAGAGCCTAAACAGGATAGCCAAAGGGCCTAAACAGGATAGCCATAGAGCCTAAACAGGATAGCAAAGGAGCCTAAACAGGATAGCAAAAAGAGCCTAAACAGGATAGCAAAGGAGCCTAAACAGGATAGCAAAAAGAGCCTAAACAGGACAGCAAAGGAGCCTAAACAGGATAGCAAAAGAGCCTAAACAGGATAGCAAAGGAGCCTAAACAGGATAGCAAAAGAGCCTAAACAGGATAGCAAAAGAGCCTACACAGGATAGCAAAAGAGCCTAAACAGGATAGCCAAGAGCCTAAACAGGATAGCCAAGAGCCTAAACAGGATAGCTAAAGAGCCTAAACAGGATAGCCAAGAGCCTAAACAGGATAGAAAAAGAGCCTAAACAGGATAGCAAAGGAGCCTAAACAGGATAGCCAAAGAGCCTAAACAGGATAGCAAAAGAGCCTAAACAGGATAGCAAAAGAGCCTAAACAGGATAGCCAAAGAGCCTAAACAGGATAGCCAAAGGGCCTAAACAGGATAGCCAAAGAGCCTAAACAGGATAGCCAAAAACAGCAAATATTACAGATATCTTGGGGGAAAATAAGTAAAAGTAATATATAGTAATGTCATATGAAAATTAATTAAATTATTGTTAAAAAATGTATTACCTTTTAGAGATAACTTTATCACGTCCACCCAAGATGGTGGCATGTCTAGATGTTCTAATTTTGTGGGAGAATTTTCTTCATCTTCATCTTCATCCTACAAAAAGTAAAGAAAAAAAAATCAATCACTCACATCATTTTTCAAGAAAAAATCAGTGTAGAATATTACAGGGAAATAGGTATTCATAAAACATATAGCTAACCTGAATGTTTGATTGTTGTAAAAGTAGTCACACAATGATATATACAGTGTAATACATTGGGCTATGAATGGATGTATACCACAGATGAGCTCTAGTAATATATAGTCAGTTGTAACTACTTTCATTGATAATCAAACATAGAGATTAACTAGTTTTTATTATATAGATTTACAACAACAATTTCCGAATTTCACTGGTAACAATTATTGACATCTATATAATAAACATTAATAATTAGAAGTGCGTTGTCATGGGATATCAAAGTGCTACAGTGTAAGAGTGTGTTCCAGTTCTTAAATCAGCAACTTTATTAAGCAAATGATTCTTGGTGGGTTTTCTTTATAAACAAAAATCTAGGAAAGAATTAAGGAAAAAATCCTTGAAACACAAAGATTCAAAATTTGAAACAAGTAACATTTAACTTGGATTCCATTTTGATTATTAAGGATAAATTTTAAATTAATACAAGAAATAAACTGAATAATTTAAAAGAAAAGAGAATATTTGTTTAAAATATCATCAATGTGTAAAAATAATTTGTCACAGGGTGACAGGAAATTTTGTGGTTTTTATTGACATCTATCATGCTGGTTTATGAGAATAGAGATATAAAGGAGGGAAGACAACATTGAGTTTTTTGATTATTTAAAATACCAGAACTCTACATTTGAAATAATCTCAAGCCATGCTATTATGAATATGAGTAGAAAATTTGTACTATTTTCAGACAAATACATACAATATAAATTGTAAAACACATCCACACCAATAGGTAATATATGTAAAACAACAAAAGTATATAATGGTTATTATTTAAGCTACTCAGTTATTATCACTGGTATTACTATTAATTGGAATATTGTTGCATAATTGTTTTTTTTTTTTTATAAAAGATGCAGGTTTATTGACAAATCTATAAGATGTCAAAACTTATTAAATAACTCAATCCAATCTATTAAGGTTAATGATACAATGAATGTGACTTATCAATACAAATTGAAACATGACAGAAATTTTAAATAAAATTGACACAACAAACATGATAACAGAAACAAATAATCACAACAAAAATGTCAAAATATAAACTCGTGACAAAACAAAATGCAGAACAAGTCCATTGTTCCTGAAAAACTCAAATTATGTCATATATCTACATCTTCTTTAAGGGTCATCAGCTGAAACATGAGTTATGTCCCTTGTTACATGAATGGAACATCAACAAACAGCAAGTTTGCACAGAATCACAGCAATCTTATCAAAATATACTTACAACCTGTTAAAAATCATAAAATTGAATTATTAATAAGATGTTTATGATTAAAACCAGACTGGAATCCCTCTACTATTTACTATTTTAAAAATGGCTGGATGTCACAGAACAATACACACTATAAAAACAACATGAACTACCGGTATAAAGGTCTACTTATCTAAATTTATATTTTCAGTGACCATCTTACATGGAAGGACTATCAGATACTAATGTGAATTGGGACAGCACATGGACTATTTATATGGTGTCATATAATTTTTTATGCTAATGCTGTACATAATATCTGACAAATTTCATTCACCAATTTAACATGTAAACATTTTTACCATTCTCTATTGTATTTTATACAAATATATCCTGTTAGGGTTATTTGCGAAAAATACCGGTTGAGGGGAGAGGCAAATATCCCGAGACGCTATCGCGACGAGGGACATTTGACTGTCCTCGAAACCGGTATTTTTCGCAAATAACCTCACTAACAGGATATATTTGTTTAATTCCGCCGAATATTTAACAGCAAGTAAAACAGTGGCATGCAAGCAGGTTCAGAACTTCAGACCACCTCGATCATTTGATTTCTAATCTACGAAAACAGGAAAAATCTTTTCAAAGAAGTGACTAGTGTATAAATTCTGGAACAAATTCAAAAATAAAATAAATCATAGTTTTGCTTTAACATACAACACGCTAAAAAAAATAATGCAAATTAATTTGAAATATATACATTTCAACGATTTCAAACATAACGGCTGACACTGTCGTCATTTTCTTTACTTTAGCGTTGGTTGAAAGAAGAAACCCGAGTAATTCGAATAACATCCATGACGTCATAAACTATTTAAAGAAGGGATTTGGTCTCGAGCGGGATATTTTCCTATAGTACCGAGATATTTTTAGGCAAATATCCTGGCAATAGTGGAAAAGCTGAAAAAACGAAGAATTGGTAAAAAATACCCCTTTCATCAACCAATCGGAAGACAGCATTCTGATATAAGGTGGAATTATCAGTACTATTGGTCTATTTAGCATACCTTCCAGTAGCTAAAACAGCAAAACTATTCTTAAACAATAGTCTGAAATATGTAGAAAACGTTCAGTTGAGGTGACAGGTTATAGATTTGGCAGATATCTATATCTTTTTAAATACATTTCAGAATACTTATATAACAGTTCTAAGTATAAACAAAAAGGGTAATCTTAAATCAATTATAGGTTTTTGGCTTGGCCATTGGTTAGACGAGCTAAAAATCTTTGTTCTAACTGAAATAAAAAAGATGAAAAATATATTGGTATATAAAAGTTTGGATACTGTGTGTCAATTTCACATTGAAAAAAACTGTCATGTAAAGGATGAACTTGTTAAACAAAGAGGGTTGACAGACCACAGTTAATTTCTTATGTCAAAATACAACAAAGATGACATCAATTTGGGTAAAAAAAACTGTGATCTGTTCCAAAATGTTTGTATATGCAATATATTTAATATTAAGTTTGTATTATAAGTCACAATATTATATCTGTCAAATATATATTGTACATAAAGCATCAACTCATTTGACACAGTCAATTATACAGATAAAAACCTCAGCTAATCTGGTAGTTTCCCTAGTAACAGAATTAATTGTTGATGCTACCCTATAACTCATTTCAGTTTGAGCCCTCTGAAATCAAAATAGTATGGTAACATGTAATGATATGATCATGCAACAGTTAGTCATGCAGAACTTACAATAACAAGAACATCAGTGTCTGACTAATAAAAAAAATCGAGAAAGCATCAGAGATGCAACAGCCGAGTTGCAAGTCAAAATAATTTGGTCTTGTGATCATAAATATATATGGTTTAGGGGTGGGGATCTCAACCATTAAAAAGTTCACTTCAGGTAGGGGGTGGGGTATGACCCTGGGGCCTGAGCTATAATGCATTTAATTTGCCTAGTCACCCTGATCATAAATATATATGGTTTAGGGTGGGGATCTCGGTCACATTTTTAAAACAGATTCCCCAGCGGGGTGGGGCTGAGCCCCGGGGATAAAAAATGCTGAATGCACAACTTCACATTGGCATCTCCACCCATACCACATATTAAGTTTCTATCTTATGTAGTTTCAGAGAAATGTGTAATTCTCAAAATATGTACTTTTTCTATAAAAAACCATGATTTTACAAGAAAAAAACAATAGATTAATCTGAATTTCGAACTCGCTCTACATAATAGTGTAATAATGCTTCCTACCAAAAATTATGTTGATCGGCCAAAAATTAAGAGCGATATCGCGTTAACGAAGATAATTCTCAAAATATGTACTTTTTCTATAAAAAACCATGATTTTACAAGAAAAAAACAATAGATTAATCTGAATTTCGAACTCGCTCTAAATAATAGTGTAATAATGCTTCCTACCAAACATTACGTCGATCGGACAAAAACTAAGAGTTCTATCGCGTTAACGAAGATAATTCTCAAAATATGTACTTTTTCTATAAAAAACCATGATTTTACAAGAAAAAAACAATAGATTAATCTGAATTTCGAACTCGCTCTAAATAATAGTGTAATAATGCTTCCTACCAAAAATTATGTTGATCGACCAAAAACTAAGAGCGCTATCGCGTTAACGAAGATATCCATACGCCCGCCCACCCGCCTTTCGCCAAAACATAAGCCGACTGCAACTTCGTTGCAACTCGGCTAAATATCATAAAAAACATGCTTCATTCTATCAATGATAAGGGAAATAATAAACATGAAGGTAAAGAGAAGATAGTGTTTGTTCCCAACTTCCAGAATTTATAAAGTGAAGAAAAACAAGACATACTATAGACCATCACACACAGAACAAGATGAACTGTGAGCTAATGCTCACTTATGATATCCCCGCATATATGTTCAATGTGTATAAAAACCAACCAAGTCGGCAAACAGGAAGTAGGAATGTGACGGGTCCAAAAACGCTTCGCATGATATGGTGTACCTATATGAAGCTTGTGACCAATTATCAGATTTCTTCCATCAATAGTTGCTGAGAAAAATACGACGAAAACTATTTTGGGATGGACAGAAGGACAGACAGACAGAAGGATGGACAGAGGTAAAACAGTATACCCCCGGTGGAGCGGGGTATAATAAATACAAGGAGAAATGTGAAAGTCATTTAAGTAAAAAACAACATGTGACATACTTTATTATAAAACCTTGAAAAACGAAAAATACAAGGGTCATTTTGGTAGAAAATTATACATGTATTACTTTACAGGTTATATAAAATGTGATGATATATTTCTTATAAAACTAAAGAGTAGTGAAATATGATTTGGAAAAAAAATGAATTTAAGGTGGAAAACCTGCAGAAAAAAAAATTGTATGACTTAATATAAATATGTTTAGATAATATTAACTACCTCTTCATCTTCAAAATCTTCAAATCCATCTTCTCCAGGAATCTTTAATGGTTTGTCTATTGATGGAAACATATATTCCCATTTAGTGCAATCTCCAAGATCATAGGATAAACCCTGAAAATAGAAATGTTCTAAGATTCAAAAGAATGAATACTTTATAACTTATAATTAAGAAATCACATCTTTTATTTAATGAACTACTGATAGTTCATATATCACCATACATGTAACTGAAATATATAAAGTTGGCATAATTAAATAAGAATAAAAAAACAGGTTTTTTTTCAATGAAGCAACCTGTGTCAAAAACTACTAACTCTAAGCCACAGTCTAGTAAAAGTTGGTTTAGGCAAGTGAAAAATTGCATTAAATTTACTAAAATAGAAAAAATTCTTCCATAATGCCTTTCAGGCTAGTATGTTAAAATATTATTGGTACAGATTTCTGAAGAGAATATTTTGTGTGTTTTAATACCTTCAAAGATAATTACATACAACATAATACTGGTTATCATTATTAGATTGAAACAGAAACTAATATTTCTTTTCAAATAAAACTCATATTTTGGTTACAAATTGCTTTAATTGTCTAATGATACAAAAATGCCATGGTGGCCAACATTGCACTTATCTTAACACCCTCAGAACAGTATTACATGTTGGTCTAGTAATTAACATGGTTCCACAACATTGGTAAATGTGCCTCATTATACTTACCTTAACACCTTCTGAACAGTCCTGCATGTTAATCCAGTAATTAACTGTGCTGCATTATTACTTACCTTACCACCCTCCGAACAGTCCTGCATGTTAATCCAGTAATTAACTGTGCCCCATTATTACTTACCTTAACACCCTCTGAACAGTCCTGCATGTTAATCCAGTAATTAACTGTGCCCCTATATTACTTACCTTAACACCCTCTGAACAGTCCTGCATGTTAATCCAGTAATTAACTGTGCCTCAGTATACTTACGTTAACACCCTCTGAACACTCCTGCATGTTAATCCAGTAATTAACTGTGTCCCATTATTACTTACCATAACACCCTCTGAACAGTCCTGCATGTTACTCCAGTAATTAACTGTACCCCATTATTACTTACCTTATCACCCTCTGAACAGTCCTGCATGTTAATCCAGTAATTAACTGTGCTCCATTATTACTTACCTTGACACCCTCTGAGCAGTCTTGCATGTTAACCCAGTAATTAACATGGTTCCACACAGACTCAATTCCTAAATAGTTAGGGCTGTCCACAGGATGTGAAAGTCCAGTGAATGGTTCAATAAAGAAACTTTCTGGTACTTCTCTCTTGCCAGACAGAACTAAAACCCATGAATGTATTCTCAGACCATACAGTGGATCTGGTGGTGGCTTTTCTAATTCCTGTTGACAAACAAATATCAGTGTATGAAATATGAGGCTCAAGTGACAATAAATTTTGTAAATAACACTTTTTCTTTGTTGATTCAGACAAATCATATTTTCAAATAATAAGTTTTCAGTTTTTGCTAACATTAACAATGTATAGTTTCAACAGAAAATAATAAATTTTTCTCTAGAAGTGAATATTTGGTAACATTAATCAAGTATTCTAATGTCCAAAATTCATTTTAATTAAGGGCATTAACTGACCTGCGACAGCTCAACTTTAGTCTGATGCAATATATCATTAAAACTGTTTTATTAATTTTCGAATGATGAATCAATGGCACAATTAAAAATCTTCCTAGCTGCAGCTTAAATTACCTACCGGTACATCATGTTTTCTGTGGTTTTGAAAGATGAAATACCATATATCAGGGTTTTTTTCGCATCAGGATTTTTTCGCGATATTCAGTCAAAATCAGAAGGTTAATTTTTCACTGTGTTGTATTTTCGCTGATTGACAAAATCATCGCTAAAAATAAACCTATGGCAAAAGGATTATCAACTATATACAGATCATTATAACAAACATTTGAAGAATATTTGTTTCCTTTGGTATTATATATACATAAAAACTCAGGTTAATCGGAATTTCAGAACGAGTACATTTCTTTTGTTTTCTGTATTTAGATGAAGTTTGATATTATTCGATCCCAGCAACTATAAAAAAATTAAAAATTAAACTAACACTCTCAATAATAATAATTCATGTAACAATATTGTAATACTGTTTTAATCAACTTTATTACGATTGCAAACATTTGATTGTTTTAATTATTGTCGAGTGTGGCCTCAGCTTGGTAAATCAGCGACCCAGATCTCGGGTTCAATAATTGTTCTTTATATTAATCGTAATTAATGGTCAATAATCAAGCCACAGCTGAATTTAATGACTAATTAACACAAATGATGACAACTTTTCCCCTCTACCTGTAATTGTTAAGTAAACAATTATCTGTTGGTAATCTGACATTTATCACACCTTGCAGTAAACATCTGTCAATTAAATTGCCATGTTATTTTCTTATTATTTTCGGGGAATTTTCCTCGGAGTTTAACTTCCGTGATTTTTAATGGCTGCAAACATAGCGAAAATTAGCCACACGCGAAAAAAAAACAATATAGGGTATATTTATTTGATTATAATACTTTAACAAGAAGGTATAATATCATTATGGGATGGTGTAATTATATAAGTCTTCCAGGTATACACAACCTATGTGGTGTATAACTATACAGAAAAAAGATAAGGAAATCTCATAAAATTAACTTACAGCAATTTTGTCTTCTTCTTCTTTCCTTCGTTTTTCTTCTTCAGCTTCTTTTTCAGCTTTTTCCTTTGCAGCCTGTTTAAGTTCAAATTTACTTCTCAAATCACGGGGAGGTTTTACAGTGTACTTCATAATTTCTTTTTTCTTTTCTTCCTCTTTTTTCTGTCAAAAAAGAATAATTATACTTGAAATAAATGATAATAGATACACATTTTTGGCGATATATTGAATACTTCCTCAATCCTAATGTGTCCATTTTTTAATAAAATTATTGTTAAAAATCTTTGTAACCACTTTACCGTCAATAATGTTATTAGATGTGTAACATAGAATTTTTTCTCTAAGCATTAAAAATGATAGTGGTGGATATATGCTCCATTTACTAGTAACACAAATATATCAACCCTTTTGATTTGATTTGATTTGATTTTTGGTGTTTTAATGCTACTTTCAACAATATTTCAGCTATATCATGGTGACCAGTTTTAGTGGTGGAGGAAGCCGGAGTACCCAGAGAGAACCACAGACGATAGACAAGCAACTGGTAAACTTTACTAATTACGGATGCAAGTCAAGTGCACCCTTTTTTGTAATTTACAAAGCTGGGCGTGAACCCATGCCGTATTGGTGATAGGCTTGTATGAGTTGTTAGATCCAGCGACCTAACTCATTGAGCCACCCGGGCCCCCTCAACCCTTTTGAATATACACACAAAATAGAAACTGACATTCACTACCGACTTATTAAATACATAAAAATAAGGGGATTTTTGTTCCCTAATTTAGTTTTTGATGATACAAATAAACTTCTATTATATATACTAATATTAATTTAGGGAACCAGATATATAGTTCTATATTAAAACATGATCTTGACTGTTTCAAAGGTAATTATCCAAAAAGGGTAAGTCAACATAGACCAATATGAGTCTTAGAAAGCCATTAAATATCATAAAAATGCATAATTCTGTACATAAGAAATGTGTTGGTATAACGTTGGCATTCCTGCTTTTACCATAACCTTTCTCACATTGGCCAAATGGGTTAAACTGATATTATAAAACAATCATATGCATGTAAAAAGAAACCAGTCTGTTTAAATAAATGATTGAATTTGGAGTAATTACTTTTAAAATGTAAACAATAAAATTGGTTCTTTTTTTTTTATATAAAAAGATGACCAACTAAAGCTATTATCGTACATTCGTCAGAATTATATTACATAATCAAAAAGCTTACCTCCTCTCTCTTCTTCATTAATGGGCATATTTCTCTGGACTCATCAGCTAAGCATGTCTCATGTGTAGCATAGCCACTGACAACATATGCATCATAACCTGCTCCCACCAGTAGTGAACATAACAATGTACTGTATTCAAAACAATTACCTTTCTGACGTTTTAATACAGATGGTGGTGAAATTAATCTCTTTGGCTGAAATATATATAAATACATCATAAAGAACAAGGTAGGCTAAATTCTTCTTGTAGTGACTGACATTTTCTGTTTATTTAAAATCTTTTTGCTTAAGAAAGATTTAGATGTAAATGAACATAAACCAAATCCAACACAACTCTGGTAAAAATTATCAGTGTGTCTGACATTACAACAAAATAACAAATACTAATGATGAAACAATGATCGTTTGACCTTGTGAAATAACTTTTAAAAAGTCTACCTTTCTAAGTAAGTAGTCATTTAACTATGAGCATTATATGAGAGTTGACTGATTCTGCTATTGTACTATTGTACTATTGTCCATGTTTATGTTGTCTTTCATTTTTGTGATATTGTGGGTTTTTTTTTTTTTTTGATGAATGTGAATCTGTACAGGGTTTTTCAAATGTTTGTTTAAATCTGTATTGTCATGAGAGATCTAATTGTCAAGAGGGAGATTGGGATCCCATTAACTGGTTTAACTCTGCCACATTTTGTGAATGTACGATGACAGTATCTGAATTTCCATCGGCATGCGTCATGGCTTTTTTTTGTACTTCCGTGATTTCAGGAAAGAGGTAATTGTTTGCTCTGTTGATATTTGTGGTGGAATTGTTGACCATTACTTGAACAAGTGTTATTAACAGGCCTTTAAAATCACAATGTACAAAGATATATCAAAATTTGGATGTTTGATGGAGTATATATTGTAACTACATATAATATAAATAACCAAAGAAGACCTCCAGAATAGCATGAAATAAGACAAAATCACTTTGACAGTTGATATAATTATCACAAACTACAATTCATATAAGTGATTTTTAAAGTTATGAAACAAAATAAGATAAACTCTACTTTTAACATTATTATCAAAAAGTGTTTTTTTTACATCACTTGTTCCATCAGTTCCTCTTACCGGTGGCTTCAGTTGTTTTCAGAACTTTTTAGTATGTGAAGAGGACCTTATTCAGATAAATTTCTTTGCATTAAAAATTATTTCAATTATACTGATCGATAGTCAACATGGTTCATGATATTTCTTTAAATATAGAGCATACACCTTGTAAAACTATAATAGATAAAAATATTTACCAATTCATAAGGAGGCTCCAAGGTCTCAAAATTGAGGTAGTCTGCAACAAACTCTGAGCTTCCTTCCCAGCTATAAAATTCTTTGAATTCGATCTGTGTTGGTCTTATTGTTGTGCAAACAAATTTCTAAAAATAACAGAAAGGAAATTATAGTTACATAGACATCATTTACCACAGTGACATGGTATTTCAATTGAACAATTTTCTTTATTTCTTTCTACTATTAATTGAAAAAGTATTTAAAACTAAACTACATGTATGCAATAGATTTTCAAAATTATGTGTCAAGACCAAGAGTTCCTGAGTGAGTTAGAGATTTGAAATATGTTTAACAATCAAACAGGCAAACAATTTTTTTCCATTCAGCATAGTCATGTTGTCAACCATTACTGTTTAACATTTAGTTTTCAATGAGCATGATTAGATCAAATTTTAAGCTAACCTCTGTGCCACATTCATTGATTGGGTTGAGGAGAAGTGGTTTCCTATCTCTGTATAAATGAACATATTGTAGTCTGAAATTTTCAGCATATTGCAAAACTAGGTTTTCCTTTGGTAGATTATCTTTGTAGGAGGCAGGGAATTCTGCTGGATCAAATTCTTGAGCTGTAAGTCTGAAAAAATAAAAACATCTGTTTTAACTAAGACAACAAAAATATTTCAAATTTTGTGTACTGCTAATTTAATGCACAATTTGTTTTAGAAAATAGTATTGCACAAAAGGAATAATAAATTGTTTATGATAAACTGAGTCTGTTGCAGTGGCATAGATAGATGCCACAACACACTTTAGGCATGAGTCTGCACATATTTTTTCATGAATGTATATATAAAATGAGTCTGGTACATGTTTCCTAATACCACAACATATTTGATTGCATCTGTAAATCATTTTAATACAGTACACCTTTCCAAAGTAAAAAGACAATTTAGATACATATTATAAGTAATGTCGGTGTGCTTTGTGTATTGATATATGGCAAAACTAAGAAAAGGTCTTTCTCTATAAAAGCATATATTCCACCGAGATACTTTTTTTTATAAGCGCCATCTTAAGTACACAACCAATAAATTGATAAAAGTTAATATGTCTGTAATAATCAAGTTAAATACTTTTAACCAATTTAAAATGTGCATAAACTTTAGTTTTTATTTCATTTGCAGACATATCGAAAATCCAAGACAATTTGTCTGACATTCGGTCAGACAATTTAAAAAAAAACTGTCTGACCGAAAGAAAATTTGTCTGACCGAATAAAAACCTAAAATGCCACCACATATATTCCGCATCACCATTCAAGAATAATGTTTTAGGTATTCATCATATTTCGTGACAGTCTTCATAATCATCATCATCATCAATGTCTTTGAAAGAGATGCCGACACACTTTCCTTCGGTTTCCGGTTCGTCCGTATTGTACTTCTCAAATCATATATCTTTCGTACCTAACCATGTCGGACCATTAAGTTACGATTTTTTTTTTACAAATGACAATGTACCAAGAAAATAGGTTTTAAGAACATATTTAATGAAGAATACGAATTTTATCAATCTAAAGAAACTTGCGAATATATATTTTCAAAATACAAATACTAGTAGTGAAAATGATTATTGTTTTGGTTTATTTTAAAGACCGATCTAGTGGAATGCTGATCTATGTTTGGGGCGAATTATATTTCTTTAAGGGAAGTTACTCGATTAGGATTACGCATGGTCAAGTTTAGTTATTCACAGAAGACGCTTATTTAAAGAAATAAACATGCTATTGCAAGAATGATCGACTTTTAAAGGCACTGCTTGACGGACTGACAAAAAGAAAATTGTTTCCTGACCGAAGTAGAGAACAAATTTTTACTGGACTTTCGGACCGACATGCCGAAAACATTGTCGGATCGGCTTAATATTTACCAGTCAGGTCCGACATATTTCGATATGTCTGCATTTGCCATAGAAAATGGTTAAGAAATTCATGTCCTTGCTGACAAACCCAGAGAAAAGGTGTCCGGTACACTTTGGTAGCCAGTTCGGAGTAGAAAATGTCGATTCTAACTGACAACCAAACTAAACAAATTCCAACTTAGAACCAGGGAATCCAAATTTTGCTCACGCAGTTCTGTGACAACAGACCACAAGTGACATATGTTTCAACTGTCTGACACTATTGACGTGAGATCAAATACAATCAAGTCTCCTGTGTCATTTCAGTACTTTCTGTCATCATTACGATATTAAGATAAATGTGATTCAATGCCAATAATGGCTACTAATTGTCTGAAATATAGCTTGACGTAGAATTATATTTCAAAAATCAATCCATGACATTGGATCCAAGATACTAGATTTGAGCTATAGGGGTTAACCTGCAGAGTTTGCATACAGAATCAACATTAGATAAGAAAACATACTCCTCGATAGTCGGAGGGTGCACCACTATTTTGTCGAGTTCCCTTTTCAATGCTTCTGCGTCTTCTGTCAATTCTAGGGCATCTTTCCCTTCCTCATCTTCACCTTGTTCGTCTTCATCTTTGTCTGGATCAACACTCTTGGTGTCGTCACGCTGTAAAGAATCGATTTCGTCGGCTTCAGATGCCATTATATTTTGATTTTTGGAATGGAACTAACAACAGCTTATTTAAACACAATGCGCGCTCGTAGCAACCAAATGTCTGATAAAATAGTACATCATAATGTGACATTATTCCCATTAATTTTACTATTACTTAATATCTTTATTTAATTTGTCGTATATTTTTGTTACATGAACAATTTCTGCATCTTTTATTTATTAACTAATAATTTGATAATCAAATAAATAGACCCCATTTAACGCGTAGTGATGCATTAACTTCCGGTTATGTTTTAGAGTTATCTCCCTTGTCGAACAATTTTTAACACTTTTTTTTCTAAGTTTGAAAGTGACAAATGTTTTTTTTAAATAACATGTTTAATTTTAAAAAAGTAATTAATAAGTGAAATATAACTTGGTATATTTAGTTAAATCTAATGAAGATCAAGTAAAATATGTTGATTTAAGAACAAAAATTAAATAAATAAAATGACAAATTTAATGAGAAATGAAATATATATTTTTGTTGTAATTTTTTTTTAAGTAATTAAGACGTGAAATATCACATGCAATATTTAGTTAAAATCTAATGAAAATGAAGTAAAATAGTAATTTGAAAAGAAAAATCGAAATAAATAAAATGACAATTTAAGTGAGAAATGAAATAATATATTTGTTGTAATTTAATTTTTTTTAAAGTATTTCAGTTAAATGTAATGAAAATTAATTAAAATATATTGATTTAAGAAAAAAAATAAAGAAAATGAGAAACTGAAATAGTATATGTGTTGTTATTTAATTTTTTTTAAAGTTCATGACAACAACGGTGTATGAGTGGACCTGACAGTGGATCTGAGAGGGTCAAGTTTTAGGAATGGACAATGGGAACAAAAAGGGGGAGTTTCTGCTAACAGATTTTTTTTAGCTAAAATTTCTTTATATTTATGTTTTTTATCTAACGTGTTATTGTTGACATTTAAACAATCTTGTGGAAATTAATACTACACAAGCTATTTGCTCTATCAATGTATCTTTTTTTTATTAACACGAATATACAATAAGTTCACGTGGATAGTGAAGATAAACAACAGCTTACACATGCCACCCTTAAGTAGAAGGGTGGAACATGTAAGGGAACGACCATTTAACTTGAATGGGGGGTATGGTTTTTTCCTAAAAAAATATTCTGATTCCCAATGTTGCTGAAAAAAAATATTCTGATTTTGGTGGAGGAACAAAAAAATAATCTGATTTGTCATAACCTAGTGTTAAATTTTGGAGAAAAAATTTCGTGCTTCGCGCGACAAAAAAAAATTAATATTCTAACTCTCGTGTTGACCGAAAAAAAAATTCTGAACGAAAAAAAAAACATAACCCCCCCACCCCCCTTAAAGTTAAATGGTCGGTCCCTAAGCTGCTGTTGCAATGGGATTGCATGAATGTCGACTAGAAAACAAATATGTAAGCAAACAATGGAAATAGAAAAGATGGGCTTTTGTGTAATCTTACTCTCGATGGGATAATTCCCTACCACAAGCACCTACTATACAAGATGTACTAAATTTTAGGTGATCAAAACATTACACATGTGTTTTGGACAAGTGAGCTAATATATATGATAGACTCAGATCGACGTCCGGACTCAAATCGACGTCCACTCCTCAAATCGGCGTCCACTGACGTCATTAATCTCAAATCACGGTCCAATTTTAGGATATTCTCAAATCGGCGGCCTTTCCAAACTCGCATCTCTATAGGCCCGTTTACACGATCAAAGTTTGTCATCGAATATAATTGTAATGACAGTTTTGTTTTGCGTGTTTTTTTTTTTTATCTGTTTCTTAAAGTTGTTGTTTTTTTTTTATGTGTTTTTAAAGTATTTTCCCATTCATTAATATTATTTAGGGTTAAGGTTAGGTTTATGGTTAGGGTTAAGGTTAGGATTATGGTTATGGTTAGGTTTAGGGTTAGTGTTAGGGTTAGGGTTAAGGTTAGGTTCAGGGTTAGGTTTAGGCTTAGGTTTAGGGTTAGGGTTAGGGTTAGGGTTAGGCTAATGCTGCGTTCACACGTAATTCGAATTCGATTCGCATGATCGGATTCGAATTACTTTAATGCGCATTCGAAACGTATTCTTGTCCGAACGTACAAAATAATGCGAATTGCAACGCGCATCAAGCAGAGTCTACGTCCGAACGATGTTAACTTTTAATTCGCAATATCAATTAACTTTTAATTTAAAAGAAAACGACATTGCACAATATTAATGTTAAAGAAAATAATTTTAAAAGACGAATTATTAACAATGAAAAAAGATATACTCCAAACCAGCTTTATTGATATGGTACGTGTACCCTTTCTCTTGGACTCGTCTTTCCCTCATTTTTGAAATAACGATAATTTTATACAACAATAATTATGTGTTGTTTATGGGACTTTTCCATGACAAAACCCCATCTTTAATTCTAGTGAGAACCTTATTTGCTTTCATTTTCGGAATTTTCTATTTTCAATCCTATATTTTTTTTTTTCATGCATATCTCTTCCTGTGATATGGTGAATAAATGTGGTATTTTTTAAAATAATTTTGTAAATTTCCGTTGAAACCAAGATAACTTTTGAACAATGGGAAAGTGCAATAGACAACACATTTTTCGGTGGTGATGGGGTATGACGGAGTAAAGGGAGAAATTATTGTGTGATTTAATAAAATGTCGGACTCTCATTTGAAAGAGAAAGAAAGATCAAAAACATTCGCGGAATATAGCTTGTATTGAATATAATTTATTAGTATTTAAAATGAAATAAAGAAAATGTAAATTATAAATGAATCCTTATTATTAACTTATTTCTAATTAACTTTCCTCATACTTTGATATAAAAAGAGATGTTAAAATGCCCACGAGACATTGATGACGTTGAATATGACGTCACAGATAGTGTGCTACAACGTAAAAAATTGCAAACGACAAAACTATGGAGCGTTTCAAGAGAGAAATGATTATTAGCCTTATTCTCTGGATTGTCACTAGACTAGCGTTTCCTATTTCATTTAAACAACAAAGAATACAAAGAAAGATATTGTTGGAACACAGGCGACAAAGGAGAAGACGACAGTTTGTTAATTATATTCAAAGAAAGAGGAAAATGGCATGATTGCTGTTTGCTGCTGAAGTTAACAAGCCATATAAAGAAAGATCGTTGTGGGCCAAAGAAAGAACAATCGATCAAGCAAAGCGTTTCAACTGTCGACCAAGTCGTCCCTCTCGTACAATCGACCATGGCTTGCTCGTCTGCCGATCCACATATGACCTCAATATGACGTACGGTCAGCAGCCACATGACGTTATATTCATAATTCATATGAGGTCATTTATTAATAATAATTTAAAAAAAAAACAACCAAAAGAAAGTTTTTAAATACACATGATAATATTAATTCTTTTTTTTAATTCCAACAAAATTCCGTCCAAGCACCTGCTCGGATAATTCGCTTTTGCAATAGCATGTGTCCACACGACAGTTTAATGTGAATCGAATACGAATTAATGAATTCGCATCAACGAAAACGTATTCCTGAAGCGAATTGGATAATACGAATGATCCGATTCGAATTCGATGCGCATTAAAAAAAAAATAGCTACGTGTGAACGCGATTAGCGTATTCGATTCGCATCGGATGCGAATTCCATTCGAATTAAATGTACGTGTGAACTCAGCATTAGGGTTAGGCTTAGGGCTAAGGTTAGGGTTAAGGTTAAGTTAGGATTAGGGTTAGGGTCCGCCAAAGTAGAATGTACAATGTACTCTGAATCTGGTCTGGTCCCTTCTTCATCATTGTTTCAAAACCATGTACTAACGGGAGTGACGTCATTAGAAGTATACGCCAGTGACGTAATGGAGAACATTCACCCCTTTTCCCATCAGGTGGCGTCACTGTACCAACGGTGGTTACGAAAACGTTTGTTTTCAGATAAACGCTTGTAACCAATGTAACCAAATGGCAATAGCATTACCTACATGGTGTCCTTGATCTGAAAACGTTACGTAATATGACGGTGTGCACGGCATATAGAAAGAACGGAAGTGATCATAAAATATTTTAATATGATATCTCCTATACCCTTTTTCTAGTTTATTTCACAGTGACCGGTAACAATCATAGGACCCAATGGCAATGGCAATGTAAAATTGCACACGTGAGTTTTTTGTTTGTTTTTTTTTTTACTTCATTTGGGTCTAATGAAAATTTGCACACGCGTTTTTCAGACTTAATTGAACCAGGTTGAAAATTATACACATGTTTTTTTCACACTATATGGTCTAACCATGTAAAATTGCATACTCGCTTTTGCATCAAATGTTTGATCCCCACTGAAGCGCAAGGGCAGGCAAATGCAATACAGTGACCAAAAGAAAAAGGACATTTTAATGATTTTCTTTCTATCACCGTATGTAGCGCTATCGTGTAATTTAATAAACACCGTCCAATTACCGTTGAAATGAAACCGTACACTTCTTGTTTCATGACGGTCAGTTTTTTTTTGCTGGAGGAAACCGGAGTTCCCTGAAAAAAAAACCCACCGACCTGCCGAAAGTCACTGACAAAAGAAATCACATTAGTATTATTACTAATTAATAATAATCAAGTGACTGTTGATGAAAAATAAAATCCACATAATATGACTGTTCATGAACATTATCTATAATACGACCCAGGTATTCACGTTTTATTTTTTCCCCATATCTTCAGAATGTTTAATTTGATGCCTTTATTTGAATGACTTAAGAGAAAGCTGAAATCCTAAAATGTTTAATTTTGTATTTTTCAATTTTCGCAAACAGTTTATGGTTAAGAATCACAAAATTAACACCCTTAAAAAAAATCCGTTTAAATAGTAGATTAATAAATGTAGATATTTATGTTTCAGACAGGATATGTTTTTAACATCGTGTTGGGAGTCAGTGGGTATAGTGTTGCATACGACAATTTTTCAGCTATATCACGACGAGACCAATTTACGTTTCAACATGAAGATGAGGCCCCAACACGATTACTATTTTTTTTTAATATTTATATCTAAAAACTGATATAGATGTACATAATTTTCTATGATAAAGCTCTATATCTTAAAGACACGCCACCGTTATTGCAATCGGACACCGTGTACATAAAATTCGCCAAGAATACATTTTTTTAATTGATTGAGATTCTAACCACTGATAAACGTTTATTTATCATGAAAACATAAAATCGCGATACAACAAAACAAGAAAACCAACACGAAAATCATTTATAAAGGGAAATACAAAGAATGTGAACCAATATCAAACTTTGTTTACAACGTACATCTATCTACGTGTATACATGTGTATGTAAATTGTACTAGTATTACTTCATTCTACAGTTATTGTACGTGTACTATGCGTATTTCCTAAGTACAAAATTATTAAAAATATTGATTTTTGCTCATGGAGGACAAAAGAAAATAAATATAAAAATGTAATTTTATTTCATATTCGCATTCACAGTTAGTAATAGGTGCCCGTGACCCAGATATGATTGCAACGTTGTCCTTGTCTTATTTCAACGTGATGACGTGATCACTTTACATAGGTTACAAACGTCTCTGCGAAAATAAAACGCTCAGCTAACCACCGTTAGTACTCGAGCGACACCTGTTGGGTAAATTTGGGTGAATGTTCGATTTGAGAAAGCGAAAAACGGCCATATATTTGAGAATTGGACGCCGATTTGAGGATTGGACGTCGATTAGAGGCTGGACGTCGATCTGAGTCTTACATATATGAAATGTAAATTAACTCTACCTACATGATAATATGATGTTAAATTATTTGTATGCCTCTATTCTGTTATTGAACAGATAAACCTGAAGTAAACTACAGATTAATTTGAGCGTGTACCGTTTGTCTGGTTATAAACTGTCTGTTTGTTGCAAATCCAGTGATGATTTGTGTGCATTTTGTGGATATTTTTCCTGTTGTGGTTTCCATCTTTGATTTTAAAGCAGCATAAAACACAAACATGGCAGAGAACCGTCCAAGGAATGTTCCAGTCAATTTTGATTCCAAAGTGAATTGTTCAATACGTGGTTTCAGAGGCGTATGCATAAACATTTTCGTCATGGGATTATATGATAAGCTTTGTCTGGTGGTGATGGCCAATTTTAATTTGCGATTCCAGTTCATATTCAGTCATATGTTTGCAGATTCTCATAATTACCGATAGGGGAGGCCGTAATGCGTATTTTGCTATAGTTGGCATGGGTTCTCAAACTCTTAATCCATTAACAGTGACAAGTTTGTACTCTAAAAGTTGTTATACCCACTGTGTTATATGGATGTGAGATTTTCTTTTGAATTGTCGATTACAATTATAAACCCCGTTTGAATTACTTATAATTTCCCTCCTGTACATATGTAATTACTTTTTGTTTTATTCTTTGAATTTGAATTATCATGTTGTACACGTATCATCTCCTTCTGGAGGAATTAAAGAATTGAGTTGAATTGAAAAATTCTAACGCAAGGAACACGTTTTGTTTTTCACTGGCTAATGTTTGCTATCAAACCAACAGTTGACATGTCGTAACTCAGGATTGTACTGGGAATAAGCCGTCATACTGAATTCTTGAAATCCAACATATAGACATTGCCTACCTCCATAATTTCCTGTCAAGTTTTATCCGAAATTGAAGCACATGTACATGTTTATGCATTGATAGTATATTTACGTGGATAGTGACAAGGCCCTGTGATTGAAGCCTACATGTTGCGAAATTACGTTTTACGCTGAAAATAGTCTTGTTATATATGCAAATTTATAGATAATATTTCGCGGCATTTTAGATTTTTTGGGTGTAAATTACAGACCTTTTCATAAGCCCAACAGGAATATGTTCGTCTTGCATTATAATAGAAATAGCAGTATTGTATTAGAAGAGTTGCTAGTGTCATTTTGGGGATGTCGGTCGCAACTACCGTTTTACTGGCAACGCCGCGTCGCCCTCAAAACTCTCAAAACCCCAATTGACAGAGTCAACTCTTCAAATACAATACTGCTATTCCTTACATGTACACTATGTAGCGGGCCGTCCAATTTTGCTGTCGAAAAGTACAATCGTTTCAGAGAGGAGAAAATTCCCAGTGTTATATATTAAATTTTGAACTGTAGTTGTGGCCATTTTGAATTTCAAATGAATTTGTAAAGAACCATCAACTGACTAATCATGAACAGTTTGAGTTCAATTAGAGTTATAGCGTCCGAGAAACGTTGTTTTATACATTTTCATATGGTCTTGTATTAAATACTATCCGACAGTTATCTTGGATTTAATTAACACACAAAAAAAACTTCGTAGATGACCATACAAATAATAATCCGTATATTTTGTTTTCAAATGGTTTAATGTTTAAATGAATGTTTATAGCTTTCTCCTATAGGATGTCAATGTTAAGATATGTCCTGTTATCATGGTAATCTTGAATTTCCGACAACCTCATCATTGTTGTAATGGTCATATCAAACCAGACTATTAAATTGGTATCTGGTGCTTCTCTGCTAAGCATCCAGCATTAAGAAACAATGGAAAAGGTGAATAAAATGTCAGAGTGTATATCTACCTGTAGACTATAGTTTTAATGACCTAGCCCTAAAAAAAAATCCAAACTCATTTGGATCTAGAACAACACAGAAGGCCATCATTTAGTGTATATGTACAGGTCTGTAGACTGTAGTTTTAATAAGCTAGCTATAAAATATCCAAACTCATGTTGTTCTAGAACAAAGAAGAAGCCCACCATCTAGTGTATGTCTACCTGTAGACTGTTTAAGTGAGCCAACACTATAAACATCCAACTCAGCATGTTGTTCTAGAACAACGTAGAATCCCATCACCTAGTGTATGTCTACCTGTAGACTGTTGTTTAAGTGAGCCAACACTATAAACATCCAACTCAGTATGTTGTTCTAGAACAACGTAGAATCCCATCACCTAGTGTATGTCTACCTGTAGACTGTTTAAGTGAGCTAGCACTATGAACATCTAACTCAGCATGTTGTTCTAGAACAACGTAGAATCCCACCATCTAGTGTATGTCTACCTGTAGACTGTTTAAATGAGCTAGCACTATGAACATCCAACTCAGCATGTTGTTCTAGAACAACGTAGAATCCCATCACCTAGTGTATGTCTACCTGTAGACTGTTTAAGTGAGCCAACACTATAAACATCCAACTCAGTATGTTGTTCTAAAACAACGTAGAATCCCATCATTTAGTGTATGTCTACCTGTAGACTGTTGTTTAAGTGAGCCAACACTATAAACATCCAACTCAACATGTTGTTCTAGAACAACGCAGAATCCCATCATTTAGTGTATGTCTACCTGTAGACTGTTTAAGTGAGCCAACACTATAAACATCCAACTCAGCATGTTGTTCTAGAACAACGTAGAATCCCATCACCTAGTGTATGTCTACCTGTAGATTGTTTAAGTGAGCCAACACTATAAACATCCAACTCAGTATGTTGTTCTAGAACAACGTAGAATCCCATCATTTAGTGTATGTCTACCT
>MJUT01003413.1:8599-31129 GCA_002080005.1 Gigantidas platifrons
TTTTTATTTAAAATTCATTTCTATTGAAATTCAAAGATGACTGGCGAAATTTCCTTTGTCTTTGTTTCATCCTAACCACGTGCGATTCCTGTAATCAGATACTTTGATTAATTGCACAAATGTATCTCTACTGAAAATCACAATTAATAAAAGCCATCTACATTTTAACAATACTCCATACAATACCTGGAACGTTACCAACAGATTGATATTACTTATAGCCCACAAAATAATGTATAATCCTTTTAACAAATTCTTGAATTTTTTTTACACCCTTCTTCTTCATCAACCAACACAGAAAGAATATGTCCTGTGCTTGCACATGCGCACATTCAATTATGAATCATTATTTAAAATATTTAAACTTCCAATAACTGTACAATCTTTGCTCCTTTTAATAACTTGACTTATCCCTCATGAGGATAAGTCTTGGTATTTTCAATTTCTTTCAGCTTAGGGGTATAATTAAGTTTTTCAATTTCATCAATATTGACAGAAAAATGTAAACCTAATAATGTAAACCTGGTGGAGCCCCATTCCAATCCCCACTTGACACACATGGTATCTGAACTATATCTTTTCTTCCCTATCCATACCACCTTTGTTTTGTCTATATTAATTTTGAGACCAGAAAGTTCAGCATATTTCTGTAATGTTCGAAGAGATGCATCCAAAGATTTTGGGGATCCATCAAGTATTAATGATGTGTCATCTGCATATTGGGATATCACATATTCAGTATCATCTATTGTAATACCCTTACTATCTTTATTATGTCGAACTAAAATTCCTAGTATTTCGGCACAGAGAAGAAATATATAAGGTGATAAGGAATCCCCTTGTCTACAGCCTCTTTGAATGGTGAAAAAGTCTGAGAGACAACAGTTTTGAGTAACTGCAGACGTAATATTGGTATAAAAAGTTTTAACCCATTGTTTGATGGAAAAACCGAAATTAAAGAAATCCAAAACATTTTCAATAAACATCCATGAAATAGAGTCAAAAGCTTTTTCAAAATCTATGAGGAGGAGAATCCCTGCTATGTCCTGCTCTTCCGTGAAATGTAGAATATCATATATAAGACGAGTATTTTCCCCAATATATCTCCCTGAAATGAAGCCTGTTTGGTCATTACTTATAAGAATTGGTAGAACTGATTTAATCCGTTCAGCGATACAGCTAGAAGCTAGTTTATATACAGTATTTAGAAGACTGATTGGTCTCCAGTTTTTCATATATTGTCTTGGTTTGTCCCCTTTCGGAATACAAGTTATAATGCCTTGCTTTTGTGTAATTGATAATTGACCAGTTTTATACCCATAATTTATAGACCGAAAAACAAATTTCCCCAAATTATTCCAAAAGAATTTAAAGAATTCAATAGTAAAACCATCTGATCCAGGACTTTTTTCATTTTTCATTCTCTTTATACTAGCTGTTAATTCTGCATAAGTTCTGCGTAGGTTTATTGGCACAATGTTGCTTAGGTACTGGGGAGTTAAACCCTTCGACATTTTAAAGAAATATACCAATCTATGTTGTTCCCTTCTCTCGCTCAATCTTTCCCAACACGTTTCCGTGTATAACTTATTAATAGAAACCAAACGGGTACCCCCAGTTACTATTCTGACAGCCTCTGTCTGAATGCTCTCTAGTTTATTTATCAATGACACTGACTTATTGTCCCAAATGACATCTTCATATTCTAGTAATGGACGAATGAAGTTTAGATATAAAAACTATGATATGTTCTGTGTTTAATCCGTGTTTATTTTGTCATTTTAATGTATTTTGGTCTTTTGGGTTGAAACGAATATCTACATGTTTTTATATTGTTTGCTTATATATCTGTTTGTCATGAAGGAAATCTAGATTGCAGGATTGCAGGTGTGGCAGGTGGGGATCTTATTAACTGGTTTAACACCATCACAATTTTGTGTCGGTCTCAAACCAGGACATAGACATGCTATATTTCCATCAGTTTCTGTCGTTTTGTTTGTGCTTCAGAGTTTAAGGTTGTCGGAAGTGGTTCATGTTGCTATGGTTACGCAATATTGTCCTTATCATTTCGTTCTATTTCCAATTAAATACGTTCAATCCAAATGTATTTCAGGTATATAAAACATGAGTTTTCCTTTCTTTTTTTCACAGCGGCTCATCGTAAAAAGACCAAATTGGAGTAATATAATAAGTAAACACCTAATGGCGTTTCTGATTGACTGAGTAGAGCAATACAACAATGGCAACAATTCAAACCAAGGGTACATACGACAACTATGTTAATCAACTTACCTGAGTCTGATCTAAGATTAACATAGATTACCCCGAGTCTAAGTACATGTGAAGTAGGACCTTTGGAAATTTCGGACTGCTATTATCATGTAAGACATGTATATAAGTTAAACTTGGAGAAGACGTTACTAAGTTGTGAAACTTGTGTCCTATCCAATTGTTTCTTATTGAACAATAAAATATGTTTAAAGTATTAGTTAAAAATGGGGATAATTCAAATTTGTGGCCAGTTCTCCTTGCATATTTGTTGTTACTGTTTCCCCCTTCTGTTTCCTTATTGGGGAAAAGGGAAGATCATCGTACTTCGTGATTGACTTTCTTGCTCTGTTTGTATACTATTCAACCATCTCCGGTTGATTTGTTGCTTTTGTATCATTATTGTACCTCATTCACTGATATTATCGTTGAGTGCATTAGCTGCCTATATGTTTGTTGTTTCCCATTCCTTTGTATCGTTATTATGTCATATCCACTTGTATCTTTTATGTATAGCATCCACTCATATAAATACGGCGTGGGTTCGCGCCCGGCTTTGTAAATTACAAAAAGGATGCACTCGACTTACAGCCGCAAGTGATAAAGTTTACCAGTTGCTTGCCCATGGTCGGTGGTTCTCTCCGAGTACTTCCATCACTAAAACTGGTCGCCATGATATAGCTGAAATATTGCTGGAAGTGGCGTTAAACACCAAAAATCAATCAATCCACTCGTATCCTTGCTGTATCATATCCGCTTGTATCGTTGGTGTGCATCATCGACTTATATCGTTGCTGTAAAACACCCGCTCGTATCGTCGATGTATCAAATCTGCTTGTACTGTTGTTGTGCATCATCATCTTTGATCTCTTTATTCTTTATATTTGCATGTTTGTTTTCACCTTCAGCATGTATTTTGTATCTATGTCTTAACATTGTATTTTGTTATTAATGTCGGTTTTAAAAGCTCACAAGAATATCCGTCTAAGAATAGTATTTTATAACGTTTTATATATATATCCGTATCTAGGAACATTTGTCATTCTATTTGACATTGATTCATAATTTACTAAGCTCGTCATCTTTACAAGGAAGATTTTGTGTTTGCGAAAGTTAATTTGCGCAAGGGTAGTAAAAGTCATATTTATTCATATAAACACGAGTCGACAAAAGAAGTCTACAGACTTAAATTTACAGTCGCACAGATCCAGGTATAAGAACTTGTGTTATTATGTTATATTTATATACATATGTACCGACTATAAATAAAGCTTCGACCTTGAACTTGAACTTGAACTTTTCCAATAATTTGACAATGAGCGTAGCTGATGAAGGATATATTCCAGAAACGTGTCGTCAGTACTAAATTATATAGCTACGTTTTCATTAACCTGCATATTATGAAAGTAAATTTGAACACGGTTCGTTTTGAACTTTTGACATAGGTCAATTTATGATCAGGCCAGCAGTTACTGTAAAGATTATTGTGTATTTTTGGTATATTGCAATGGCAATATAAATCTACATTGATAAATGTATTTGTTCACATTGAACATTCTTGTAACACCTACTTGATATTGTACATACGCCTAACCAGACATATCTGATGTCCCCTGGGAAAGTAGATCCTTTGATTGTTCAACAGCCGATTTCTAAAATTAAGTGGATGAGAAAGATAGTGTCTATGCCTTCAGTTAATGTATATTTCTCCCATTAATATGGCGTTTTAACCCCACTGAATCAGTGGTGGAAAATCTGTAATCCTCTAAGAGGATTAAAATGTCTCGTGACTTTCCCCGCATTTGACTCGTTTGACTTGTTTGACGGCTTTTGAAATAAAATTCGTGTTAAATAATGGGAGAAACAAATTCTCTTTCAGTTGCCCTTGTGGGTTACGATATTTCCCCACCCTCGAGAGTTAAATTTAAAAGTTTAACCACTCGCCTGACGGCTTGTGGTTAAAATTTGTAATTTAACACTATTGAGTGGAGAAATATCGTAACCTACGGGCAACTGAAGGAGAATCTATATGTACTCGTCCATATTGACAATATCTTGTAAGAAAAGTGTGAAGATACCAAAGAAGTTACAAGAAGCAGAAAATCGAAGTACAGACAATGGTCAATAGAAAGATTCACGACAAAAGAAACAGGGTGAACCCATGTGCTCCGGAAGGGATAGCAGTTCATGCGCCAATAGTAGAACCCATCGTGTAACATCTGGTTTATATTGTACATACTGCTGATCAGGCATATTCGTATATACAGCCATATATAATAAAAATCAGCAGCATTACCATATTTATAGATACATGATGCCTGGGGATATTTTAACAAATCACTTGTTTGACATCCAAATAGACGCCAAATGAGTGATTCGATGGTCATTAAATGGAGTACCGAAAGTGTGCGACTAAAAAAAAAGGGGGGGGGTTCCAATTTACTTTTGGGCACAAATGAAACCCAGTCTGTGAGTAATGGGGGATTAAAATCCGGACATTGCATTACGCATACCGTTTGATATGTTCATAAGCAGGATTATATTCTGCCAGTAAAGAGTCATAGCGAATCTGATAGAACGTCAGAGTGTCATTTATTGATCTTTTCATTCCCATGTTCCTCAGAGAAACGGAAGTTTTGGAATTTACTAATGGCAATGTCAAGCAACATGCAAGACAATGACAAGACGAATAGTCACTCCGCATAATTCATTCAAAAATAGTCATCAAATTCCTTTTTCTTCAGCAGAGAAGCAATTGCTAGCTTTATAAGTCATTACCGGATCAGCGTGGAATTAGTTAACAAATATTGGTCAGACTACGCAGCATTGCGGGTAGCATGTCTGCATACGGTCATTTAAACATTAATCAAATGCATTAGAGTCAGCTTTACGTAAGTCATTGAGAGGCCAGTGACACATACGGGACATGTAAAACGATGCGCTATGAAGGTATATTATGGTCCAGGTCATAGATCAAAGCTTATGTATGTATATACATGTATATATTTAGCGTTTAAGCCACGCTGACAACAACAGAATATAGTGAACTGAAATTATGCAATTATTAGTGTTACTGACGATGGACAATAAAAAGCCATTCAGAGGCGAGTGACACAGACCTTGTACATACGATGCGCTGTACAGGTATAAAATGGTCCAGGTCATAGATCAAAGCTGATTATATTTACCGTTTAAGCCACGCTGACAACAACAAAATATAATGAACTCTAATTATGCAATTATTATGGTACTGACGATGGACAATAAAAAGCCATTGAGAGTCCAGTGACACAGACCTTGTAAATAGGATGCGCTATATAATAAAGGTATAAGCTCGTCCAGGTCATATATAAAAGCTTATTTATATATACATGTATATATTTACCGTTTAAACCTCGCTGCCAACAACAAAATATGGTGACCTGTAATTATGCAATTATTGTGTAACTGACGATGGACATTAAGGGTGCATTTTTTTCTAACACAAACGATAGAAACGACTACGCGCGTACGCGTTGAGAGCATTTTTTTTTAACATACGTTTGCAACGTTTGCACAAACTTTGACAAACTATGAAATCGCTAAATGTGCGTCTACAGTTTGTCGTTTATCGTTTGTTGCATTTGTTTCTAATCTCAACGCTGAATCAATTATAGACACGTGGAATTTTCCCGCCAAAACAACGATGGAATCTAACAAAAGAAGAGATGAGTTTATTTACCAACAACATGTGTATACATATTATCAGGTCAAACAGGATCAGTAAACTCTGATTAAACGATGTATTTGTTTCTACTTTTGCAGCGTTTAACAAAAGACACACAACGTTTAACAAACGACTCGCAACGTTTGCCAAACTTTGGTTAGAAAAAAATGCACCCTAAAATGTCATTCAGATGCCAGTGACACAGGCCTTGTAAATATGATGCTTCTATGCTGCGTTATGAAGGTATAAACTGGTCCAGGTCAAAGATCACAGCTTATTATATCTACCGTTTAAACCACACTGACAACAACAAAATATAGTGAAATGTAATTATGCAATTATTGTATTGCTGTGTGGATGGACAATAAAAAGCCATTATCGTAAGGTTAAATAAACATATAATATAGTATCATGGTCACAGTTGGGCTGCTCGAGGGCAATATTTTAGTTGTCATTGACTTGACCCAGTTCTCGTAAAATATAACTATATATACAGTATACAAACATTTTTACATATTTTTGCCCTATAAAATTTATTGTCGTAGATAACGAATTTTTGTGACAAGACCAGAGTCGCGTTTCAGGACAACTGATTAAGTACCATTGTTTCTGTATGTTTACATTTTTTTTTACATTTTCGCTTGTTACACTGTTACACACGGATCGTATAGGAAAAGATGGCTAATTAATAACAAACTTCTACATACATCTAGATCAACACATAACACTATAAGTATATATACTTTGAGAAGTACATGTATATGAGACAGCATTGACTCAAGATTGGACTTTATAATATGGGTATGTAAAAAGTTATTTTTAAGTTATTTTATTATAGACGTTTTTACAAGTAAAGTTAATAGTTTTTTTTTTTTTACATTTAACCAGATCAACACTAGTATATTTTACTTTGAGAAGTATATAAGACAACATTAACACGAGATTCGACTTTATGATATGGGTATGTACAAAATTATTTATTTTTGTCCTTGAAATGACATTGCAAGTTCGTAATACAATTCCCTGAGTAATATAACATTAAACGATAATACATTATAAAACGTCCTTTAATTCAACTTTTGACATTCTTGATACTTGTCTGTGTAACTTTATATCTTAAATAAGATGTGTAAGACGAAAAGACAGTTATGCACAGCGATCCGTAAGTACATTTTTGCAATTTTTCAAATTAATATGCAAATTGTAAAAAAAAAGTCGCTATATATATTTTCACATTGCTTATGTTTTCAGAAAAAAAAATTGAACGCAATTTTTAAATTTACAGGCATATTGTATGTCGCTATACATGCTGTTATTTTTTTTCAGATACAAAAAACCCATATAATTAAACACAGAAACTACGCTTAAAGTAACGAAACGCGCACGAATTTTATGTAGAAAATGTTGGGTTAGGGTTATGATATTTAACGCCACTTTCAACAATATTTCAGTTATATCGTCGCGGTCATTTTTGTTGGTGGATAAAATGAGTACCAGGAGAAAACCACCGACCTGTCGCAAGTCACTGATAAACTTTTAACAAATAATTCTGTATCGAGTACACCTCGCCTGAAAGGGATTCGAACTCACAACTGTAGTGGTGATATGGGATATATTGGTTAATCAGCTGTAAACATGCTCACTGAAATATAACTCTCACACTGAATTCTCCATAGATACTTACTTCAAGCCAGTCATTGTAAAGCTTGACAATTAAAACAAATTACAAACCTCCAATGAAATTATGAAAATTTATTACCTTGAGTATATGCAATTTGTAAGCTTGTTTGAAATTATGCAAATTACTTGTAATCCCAGATTTGCTTATGGAAATTTCAGAAATGTACAACAACAAAAAACAACAACAAAAACAACAACAAAAAAAACAAACAAATAAACAAACAAAAAACCCATTGAATTTAAAATTATTCAAATAAAAAAATTGATTGGTATTTATTAATGTTCTAATTGTAAATATTGACATAAATAATAATAACAATAATAATAATAATAAAGATTAATAAATGTAAGAAGATTTATCTATTAGATTTGTATTTCAATAGTTAATTTTCATTTTATAAATTTACAAGACAAAAAGGCCATTTGACGCCTATGAATACGGTAACAATGTTGACCCCATGACCTCTTCTCAAATATTTATAAACAAATGAACTAGCTGATGATTCATCGGTCCCTCAACTTTAACAAAACGTCAAGCAACTTTACATATTTAAACAATATGTAATAATTTGATCCTTTGTTGCTGGGCTCTGACGGTTACCAGGGTTCAACCCACAGGTGGTTCCACACATGTTTCTAGATTGCGGAATGAGCATAACTTCTCGATGGGGGTTATTAAATACTACAATATGGACATCATATGGTAGTAGGATTTATAACTACCTGTGCAATCAGTGCCTATCACCATAAAGTTGTGAGCTCGAATCCCGTTCATGGCGAGGTGTACGCGATACATCATTATGTGATAAAGTTTGTCAGTGACTTGCGGAAGGTCGGTGGTTTTCTCCAGTTTCTTACACCAATAAAACTGACCACCACGATATAACTGAAATATGGCTGAAAGTGGCGTTAGACACCATAACCCCTCCAATGACCCTTTAGGAAAACAGTTAAAATTGGATTGTTCTTTACCAGAAATATTGGACCACCTGGACTTATTTTTATTAGACGAAATTTTTCGCTTTGATACATATTCATAAGCTAAATATAGATTTTATGACATCTCTTATATCATGATTTATTAAAATGCATAATCATCATACAGACAAATTAACATGTTATGTACATTTATAAATAATTAGTCAAATTATGACTCAAATATGAATTTCACAGCTGATATTTTTTTATTGCATTGTATTCGGTAAGTGGCAGTTGAGGTACTAGAAGGGTATTATAATATATGGAGAGGACCCTTATAAATTGTTATAAATTTTGTCCGATCCAATTGTTATAATATTTAGCAATAAAATATGTTTAATCTAAAAACAAAAAAGTGATTCGAATTTACACAGTGGCTATCTGAACTTAGTGACAGTACAGGTACACGACTTGTATTGTAACAAAAAAGTTATTCGAATATACACACTAGGCTATCATGACTTGTTAGTCTTGTCAATTTTGTTGTATAACATAAATACGCTGTTTAAGAAATAATGCATCAATTGTAATCACCATGAACGGACTTGACAATGTTTAGTTATGCTTAAAAAAACACTACGACGGTAGATTCTGTGCGAACGGAAAGGGTGAGCTTGTTTAAGAGGTACGTTGAAAATTACGTTTAACTTTTGCACATCAGTTAGAAAAGGAACGTTTAAAGATACCAAAGGGAGATAATCAGAAGCCGTAGATCGAAGAACAATACAATGGCGAAAATAAAACGATCACAAGACAAACAATTACAAAACACTACACAGAACAAACCGGGGTTGAACTCGGGTAACTCGGGTAACTCCGGAAGGGTAAGCAGTTCCTGTTCCACTAATGACATCCTAGTAATTTACAAATATGAAGCTTCTGCGCAACAGTTTAAACAAGTTTGTAATTTGAGCACACGAGTAAATAAATATTTTCTATGTTGCACTTATCGTGCTCCGTAGATTTGCTGAGTCAACATGTCACTCAGCTGTTCAAACCGTAAACATTGTGGAGTGCGGAATGTTAAATTTAAACATTGATCGTTCCCCAACAACAAAAATGTTTAAAAATGACGCATCTAGAAGACGTTAAAAACAAAAACAAATAGATTACGTTTTAAATGAAAACGAACCATTTTTTTTTCTTATGATGCAAATCTGCACCTTTCTTGAAAAAAGGGACTCAATGTTTTGTCTACACCATTAGCCATCAATGTTTGTTTTGATCGTATCCAATCTCACGGGTGGTTTGCTACGTCACACGCACGGATAGTTGAACGTCGCCTCGAGGTAGGTGTATGCAGTTGTACAATTTAAAAAAAGGAAAACTAACAAAACCAAGTAGTTCACCGAAGGGCCCACATATGAGACTTCATTGTTAGCATACATTCATTGCATGGAAACCCGGCAGTTTTGCAAACACTTCTGTACAGTTAAATGGGTTTTGTGTGAACGGTATCCTTGCCCGGAATTTTAACTGTACAGAAGTGTTTGAGTGCAAAACTTACGGGTTTCCACGCAATGAATGTAACAATGAAGTCTGATTTGTGGACCCTTCGGTGAACTACATGGTTTTGTTAGTTTTCCTTTTTTAAAATGGCACAACTGCATAAACCTACCTCGAGGCGATGTTCAAGTATCCGTGCGTGTGACGTAGCAAACCACCCGTGCAATCTTGATGGAATAAACAAGACAAATTTTATGTCGTGAGTTCCGGTAAAACTAATATTAGGAACACATATGGAAATTTCCCCGGAATCTTTATTGCATTACTGGTCCATTCCATTGCTTCCTCTACAATTTACTTAAGAAATTGTTTTCCAATTCCATCTTTTATTTTGCAGCAGACAGATAATGGCAATATCAGAAGAACGTGCTGCGTGCTTGTTTTGGACCGGGACCATCTCTGCCTTCTTGTTCACAATTTTATACTCATCTTTATGTATTTTGAATATGTAAGTTGACAAGGAAAACGTTTGGATTTTATTTCAGCATGTAACACGAAGATTTTGCTCATTTTTCTGCATTTCTTTCATTGTTTATATAAATTGTGCAATGGAGATTTCTTTCAAAGTTTAACGTTTAATATTGATCGAACGATTCAGCTGTATGTGGAATTTCAAGAAAAAGAAAAGAAATTTAAAAGAATTCCCAATTAAGCAACTGTTATTATACATTTGTATATATTTCTTTTAAATTTTCAATATGAAAACAAAACATTTAGAAATAATTTCCATGAAATACTCATTCTTTTTTTTAACGGATACGTCATTTGAAGACAATATTACAAAAAAGTCATCATTAGACAACTATAATTATTCATATTTTTGAAATTTAAAATTGTTTTTTTTTTATTTAATAAGAAAACAAGCATTTTGAAATAATTTCCATGAATTATTCATCCTTTTTTTTTACTGAATTGTCATTTTAAGACAACATTTCTCACAAAAATATCATCGATAAAAAGAGAGAAAGAAAACTCTGTATATTGAGATATAGGATATCAAATTAAAGGGGCAATCAAAAATGTACAATCCAGAGAAACTGGCAACATAGTGTACACAAGACGACGACAAACAAAGCTAAAACATAACACAAGATACCCAAACAAACACAAATAACGTAAATTACTATAGAGAACGTATAACAGTCAAAGTATGTGTTGTTACCTTCATAATAAAATACCAATAAAACTTCAGACTATCATAAATCAAGGACAAACAAGTCCAATAAACCTTTAAACCATGACCTGATATATCCATGTAATAATATAGAACAAAAGGTCCTTAGTCAACATATTAGATATATTTATTTTTGTAAATTGCCAACAAAGTCATTGATTTTAGCATGTACACATTTTATTCACCAAGTTGTCATTTACCAATCACTCGGACAATATGATATATACTGTTCAGAGGTTAAGGGTACTGCTCGACTGCAATCAGTCCCGGATTTACCATTGTGCTTAGCTGTGCTTAAGCACATTGCCCCATTGGACGGGGGACCCATCTTCCTGTCAAAAATATTTTTTTATGATGGATGTTTGCTTATGTGGTGCAATTTTAAAATTGAAGCAGTTCTGTTTTGGATCGATTCCAGACATAATGATAGAGTTGACAGCCTGTGTAGGCCTACCGGGCGTACCTCCTTCAGGGCCAAAGTAAGGGGCCTTATAACCTAACCAGCACATGACCTCCTTTGTCCTAAATCCGGCACTGACTGTAATCTAAGGGTCGCTTCACACTCATTTTAGGGTATGGGTTAGCAAAGAACATCTACCGTTCCCTCTGTTTATTTTATTGTCGGAATGGCTTATTATTGTAAGAAACAAAACACATACATGTCCACCCACTTTCTTGACTTGATACAGACACTTCAATGAAAAGTGGCGAGGTTAAACTAGAATCTATTTCTTTTCATTCCAGTGGTAGTGTTAACAAAGAAACATGTGCGTTTTTAGAGATATCAACGGTAGCCTCAGTTCTAGCATTTATTGTCGGAATAGCTTACTATTGTTACAAACAAAAGGTAGGTACATATGTGTAGTAAAACATCCAAGAAAAATTTCAAGATACCAAAGGGGCCCTCAGAGGGCCTAATTAGAAGGACAGACAAATACAATTGCTATTCTGAGCACATGAGTACACTCCGGATTTGTGTGGGGTTCGTGTTTCACAATCTGTGTACCGTCGCCATCATGACCTAGTTAACCGTTACAGAATATCTGTGTCACAAATGACCACGATTATGTTCCGTTTGTCGTAATCACAATCCAGTCCTTTCCCCATTCAAGACCTACCACCAGATTTGTTACAAGAGTACACAGCGGATGTCACATTTTGAACAAGGTCTGTTTACCCACACAGATCACGTGAGTTCACCCCTGTTTTAGTGGGATTCGTGTTGTTCAATGTAGTGTTTAAATATCATTATTTGTTCTTTTTCTCTTGGCTACTGCATTGTCTATCATTCTGTGATTTACGGCTTCTGATTATGAGTTTTGACTTTCCCTTTGGAAGATTGTTCGGAGTTCAGTAACTTTGTTAATTACCTTTATTACCCCTTTAACATTTTCAAACTTTTCTTACATTTCTACGGGGCCCGGGTGGCTCAATGAGTTAGGTCGCTGGATCTAACAACTCAGACAAGGTTATCACCAATACGGTGTGGGTTCGCGCCCGGCTTTGTAAATAAAAAAAAGGGTGCACTCGACTCGCATCCGCAAGTGATAAAAGTTTACCAGTTGCTTGCCCATGGTCGGTGGTTCTCTCCGGGTACTCCGGCTTCTTCCACCATTAAAACTGGTCGTCATGATATAGCTGAAATATTGCTGAAAGTGGCGTTAAACACCAAAATTCAAATTCAAGTTCAAATTCAAATTCTTACATTTCTAATTTGTAATTTTCAAAGTTCAAAATTTGACAAAAGATTTGTTATATATAAAACAATGGACAAAGGAAAAAGGAGACCAAAGATAAATAATGGTCGACATTACACTTTATAAACAGGCTGTCCAAAATTGAAAAAAAATTGTATTATTAATAGACTTGTTTACTCTGTTTGTCATCCAGATTATATCCATCATGTAACGGATGAGTTACTTCTTTTTTTCTTTTTTTTACGAGGTAATATTTGTCGAAATGCACAACAAGCATATTTAGTAAGTGAATGCATCAGTGGATGAGTTAGTGTTGTTGAACTAGTGAAAAACTTGCAGCTATACCATGACAAGACCAAACTGCATTTTCCGGAAATGCAAAATGATATCTGATTTGTTGTGTACCAAACACGATGTTTTATAGTGCTGGCTCACTATAAATAAAGTCTATAGATATGCATAGTATTCTCGGACATATTATGATGACTCCGAGCGAACGAACCAGTCTAATTGTTCCTACTCTCCAATGCTGCGTGCTTGTGGTAGAAGCAGCAAAATTCCAAGTTTATACTACATTGGAGGCGCCCATATCATACATTAATGGTGTGCGCTTAGCGAAGAAGCAGAAAATTCCACGAGCATAGGCATTAGTTTTACCAAACCGAGGCTATCACATTATACAAATGTATATCATCGAATAAGTTTGTAGGATACCGTATTATGTTAACAGACTTTAAAACATGTCTCTTACAAAGTTCTACTAAGAATCGTGGTAGTTGGATTTACAACTACCTATGCAGCCAGTGTCTATCACCACCAAAGTTGTGAGTTCGAATCCCACTCATGGCGAGGTGTACTCGATACATTATTATGTGATAAAGTTTGTTTGTGAATTGCGGCATGTCGGTGGTTTTCTCCGGATACTCCGGTTTCCTCCACCAATAAAACTGACCCCCACGTTAAACACCATACCCCTATACATTTTGTAAGCCATAACTTTGTTTTCAATAGGTATCAGTTTCTGGTTCAAGTGTAAATGATTTATATACACACTGGACTGTATCTAGACACCAACACGTCAAACACCTCCCCAAAGAATCTGACATAATGAAACCGGTAGCTGAACATGACATCCCTACTGGTGAGTAGTTAGTGTATGCTACAGGATGTGTTTGTGAAATAGGTATATGTTGATGAATGTTAGCAATCACATTAAAATATACTTCTTTGATGCTACAAGCATAAATATAAAATAATAGAAAAGTTGCAGGTATAATTACTGTTATGACTGAAATGTTATTTTGGTCTGTTGTCTCATTTTGAATATTACAATTTCGTTTGGAAAATAGTTCCCCTCGTGTAAGATCGCCTCTACCAAAAACCACCTCTCTTATCAGGCCAGATTTCAGATGCACTGAGATAGTCAAATAATTCTAAAATGTAGTCAAATAATTCTAAAATGTCCCCTTCAAGAGAGGCCACCTCTCTTATAAGACCACGGTTTCATTGCATAAGAGGGGCCCGGGTGGCTCAATGAGTTAGGTCGTTGTAAAGCCCGAGTGGCTCAATGAGTTAGGTCGTTGGATCTAACAACTCATACAAGCCTATCACCAATACGGCGTGGGTTCGCGTCCGACTTTGCAAATTACAAAAAAGGGTGCACTCGACTCGCAGCCGCAAGTGATAAGGTTTTCCAGTTGCTTGCCCAGGGTCGGTGGTTCTCTCCGGGTACTCCGGCTTCCTCCACCACTAAAACTGGTCGCCATGATATAGCTGAAATATTGCTGGGAAATGGCATTAAACACCAAAATTCAAATTCAAATTCAAATTCATTGCAGAAGAGATAGCCTTATAAGGAGAGGACTACTGTATTCTAAAAGCATTTTGTATTTTGTAGTTGAATCATAAAAAAATGCCAGTTAGTTGTTGTCTCGGTGTTCATAAAACACTTAGATTATTGCCAAATTCAAAACTACAACATACTTCTGTAATTACATTAATAAAACATTTAAATTCTTTTCAAATCGGCTATTAAAATTAACACATGCATTTCAAACAAAGAGTGTTTCGTTTGTTTAGTCGAAAGACATATACATGTATTGTATATTTTTGGTCGAACTGGTTGTTTTTGTATCTTTAAAGACAGCGTCAGCCATTTGTTATTTAACAAATTAAATACACAACGTTTGTTCGACACACGTTTACATTTTTGCGTTACGATTGTGTATCGTTAATTAAACTTGAAAACAAACTCGTAATCTCTCAAAATCAAACACCCACACTAATTTTTGGTTCATACAAATAAAATTTCTGATCTGGGCATAAATGGGGGGGGGGGGATACTTTCCTAATAGATTAATTGTTGGTCCCTAAAAATTACATTATAATGAATTTTGAAAGTAGATTGAAATACCAAAATATAGTATAGATATCCTAGTGTAGAAGGCCTATGAAATATATCTTTTTATATTAGTCAGAAAGAATGTGGAAGTAAACGGTAATGAGAGATTATCTAACATTACAGTTTGACACAAATTAAAGTAAGAAATAGAAGAAAAAAGAAAATTAGAAGATGCCAAAAGCAACGCCTTTTATTGCCTATATATGTCTGAAAAAGTAGCCAACGTATTGAACCTACGGGATGTCGGATCGGAAACAAGTATTAACGATTCTGTGCAAACTAACAAAGATAATAGAAAAACGTCTAAAATGTAGCACAACAACATCAAACAAGATGTTAAAATATAACAAAAAATAACTAGAAGTCTACAAAAAGACTATAATTATAATCAAATTGACGGATATTTCGCTTGACCGACAAGCTTCTTCAGCGTCTGTAACCTGATTTTATATACAGCGGCTATTCAAGGGACATACAAATAATAACAAGACATGAAAGAAACAAATGAGAAAAAAATATCAAATGTTGCTGTGGTTGATCATGGTAAAGGTTTTATTTCACATTGAATATGCATGTGTTTATTTAATTTCTTATTGCAGGACCTATACATTTATTACTCTACCTTCAGATTTTGAATGCTCCATTTGTAGCGATGTCAAAGAAGAAACTCTCATTATTCAACTCAAATGCTCACATTGTAAGTAACTCAACCATTGTATTATGATAATTTATAAAGGGCCATTCTAGTATAAGACATGAGTCACAATCCGGACATATAGGGCAAAACCACTGAATCAAAGTGCGGACAGACGAGAAAAATGGATAAAAACAAATCTGGATAGATGGGGACTAAACCACTGCAAAACCAGGTATTTTGGTCAAATTAACACATAATTAATGTTAAATAAACAGTCCTACAGGTAAGAAATGGGAATACATGATTTTCAAAAGTTGGATAAATGGGAAGATGGAACAAAACTATCGATACAAAATCCGGACAGATTGGACAAAACGATTTAATCAAAGTCCAGACAGATGATTCATCATCCTTACAGACAAATCAAATCAAACTGTACAGACATGACAAGACAATGGATCAAAATCAAGACAAACAAGACAAAGAATTGACTTAATATCCGGACAGAAGAGAAAACCGACGAATCAACATACGGGACCTCAGACAGTACAAAACTAGTATATCAAAATCCGGAAAGTCCAGTCAAAACCTATGACTATGTTTTAACTAATGATAGAACTTGATTTGATCATTCAGACGTTTTTATATCAATATATCCAATATCTAGATTAATCTTGATCACTAAAATATGTTGACTTAAAATCTTGAACATAATTCGAAAAATGTGATAATCTTATCAGCATATTTTAAGTCAATACTTTGAGCGTCATAGTGTATACTCTGTAAATATTATGGTCTGAGTGCATTTATCATAACCATGGTCTCTTCCTTAATAACTTTGTGGTATTTTGACGTAATACAAGCATTTCTTCGATGTCCGAATAGTGAGAGAGTGATTGTTGTTTAAGGCCAAAATGAGCATTTTATTCAGTTATACCAAGGCGAGAACAAGTTACATTTGATGAAATGATAATGACACCAGCATTGTTCTAGGCCAACACGCTTAGTTGAATTTTTATAGTGCTAGCTTACTGAAACAACAGTCGTCGGGTAGACATGTCGTGTACACGGACATGTTATCATAATCCCGAACCAACACGTCTTTGTTTTTTCTCATTAATGTTCCATGCTTAGCGAAGAAGTAACAGATACCAATGTTATAGTCTTTGGTTTGACCCGATCGGGGCTCGAACCCACGATCTACCGCACGCTTGCTATTATACCACCGATGCGGCTCAATGTTTGAATATCTCTTAACAATGTACTAAATCATTTATATTTTAACGATATACCTTAAACATTGCTCTAAGTTTATGGCAATCAATCAATCAATCAATCAATCAATCAATCAATCAATCAATCAATCAATCAATCAATCAATCAATCAATCAATCAATCATATTTCTGTTACAGATTTTCATAAGACATGTATACAGCAATGGTTTAGGTCAGATCAACACATGAGTTGTCCGTTATGTAGGATGTCACAATTAAGGTCAGAGCGGTTGATCGTTCTTACAATTATACCAGGACTACAGCCACCAGAACAATCACAGGTTATTATTGTTTGGTTACTGGTATTTTGTTCTAAGCCTTTAAAAAGTTTATGACAACGGAATTCAACCAAAATGTATCGAGATATGTTTTTTGTTATTTAATCTCTAGGCGGTACAATAGTTATATTAATTGTGAGACCATACTCGAATTTAAAGCCAGTATATATAATAATTCATGCTAACAAATTTGAGGATGGGCCACTTTCCCCTTATTTTGTTTCACTAGGAGGGCCAATTTCAAACATATTGACTAAGTGGTATTAAATGATGAATTTAAGAAGTACAAATACTGTTCGACATTTTTGTGTACAATTGTCATATATTATGGTCATTAAAACGGAGAAAAACTACCATGAAAAACCAACAAAATCGTAATTTGTACATTTTCCAAGGATTTCAGGCACTCTGAACAGGGAATCCCCTATGAAGCACCTCCACAACCAACATGAAGTATGGTTTTTTATAATCGTCTATATGTCTTTTAACCCTCCACAAAAATTGAGTTTGGTTGTTAAGGTCCTAGATATAAAAAAATCTACTTTTTAGAAAAAAACGCACAGAGCACTTACCCATGAGCTATGCATATGTAATTTCGCCACGTTTAGTATGAGTTTGGTAGCTCAATCGGTATGATGGGTCGATGTCATGTAATTGCGAAGAGAAGTGTGATTTTTTTTTATGGGTTCGAGTCTTGTCAACAGCTGTAATTGTTTTTGCTTACAAATTTTATATTTTTGGTCAAAATAAAATAATTGGTAAGTACTTGACTTTATGAAAGCTAAGCAAATATGTAAGGCATAATTTTTTCCGGTTGAAATTGTATCCGGTGGAAAGAATTTAATATTAAATTTTATGTCACGGTAAATATTTTATAATAAAATACTTTCCATTGCTATAAAAAAGTATCCGGATAATAAATTATACTAAGGTCTGTGTGTTATATTATGTCCGACGCTGATTATTAAATCACGAGACGCATCTGTAATATCTGGGACTATTATACTGACCAATCCTTTGAACAGCGAATGACGTGATTGTTGCCATGACAATTGATACGATGTTTATTAGTAATCTACCTCATGTTCATGGATTAGGAGGGGGTTGTCCGACCTACTTGATCAAGACGAGGTTGATGATCTTATTATTCTATAGTTTACTTGGTATATCTATGAATAACATTTATCTCCAAAATATCAGAGGATTAAATGACAAGTGTATATACTGTTGAAGGTCGTCTATTATCATATAGATTAACAAAACGTGCGTTATGGCATTACTTGCTGTCAACCAAGGCTTGCTTTGCATTGTTGAAAAATGGAATCTTTGGAAAGAAAAAAAAAACCGTCGGCACATTTCAAAAATAGAATTGAAACCTGACGGCTTGTGGTTAAATTTTTTAATTTAACTCTCTTGAGTGGAGAAATATCGTAACCCAAGGGCAACTGAAGGATAATCTATATGTATGTGTCCAAGCCTCTCACCCAAGTGTTTTCAAATAATTCACTTGCAATATTTTTATCTGTAACTTTTCTGATTTGATAGAAAGCTAAAAAAAAAATAAAAAAATAAACTCATTTTACGTATTCTTTAGAATACCGGTAATACATGTATTTGTTATTCTAAAGATACTTAAGATGATAAATTTTCTAGTTTATTGATATTTGTGTATCTCCAACCTTGTTTTTGTCGAAGTATGAAAAAACGTCTTTCTCGTTCTATTTTCTTCCTTTTGTTCAGTTTTAGCATATTCAATTTTTAAATACGAAATGAAAATTTGGGTATCACAACACCACTTAAAATAGTCCTCTTCTACATAACAAACATATAATAAAATGTGAACGTAATTGCGTAGAAAAACTCCCCCCTCCTTCTCTATATCTTATTAGTAGTCACTTCATCATATTAAGAATTTAATGCATTTTTGTAGTTTATTGTGTGTAGGTATTAGTTCTCATTACGATATAAAATAGTTCCCGGAAGTGAGAGTGGATTAATCGTTGTAATCTCGTTTGACTGGTGAAGTTGCAATTCCGAGGTCAAATGTCAACTGTCAAATGGCGTTTTCTAAATGAAATGAATTCATAATATGATAATTTCCATTAGACACGTGATAATAAAAATACTTATTAAAGAATAAATTGTTTTTGTCTAGGTATGACTGGCATACACAACTGTGTCCTTGGATTTGCAATGCAAGAATGAATCTTTCAGTCTCTCATATGCCTGTATTGGACCATGGGATTTTGAGTTGCGCTGCTGAAGTAGTGGGCCATTACAGATGAAGTTGGTCCATCAAATTGTTTAATATTTTTATATTTATGACATATCGTTGTTATACATTTATTTTGTTATTTACAATTAAAGCAAATATACTATTATTTTAATCGTTTTGAATTGTTCTTATGCAACCCACAATAAAGAAACAGGATAGCATTGCACCAGCTTTGATTAAATTTAAGTGTCAGTTTAAACTTAATTGACACTTAAATTTACTTGGAATGTACATGAAATTAATTTACACATAAGATATAATTGAGACTTAAAATAAATTATGGCTTGTGCAGCCCAGTCCTGGACTATAAATCTATAACAATGATACCAACATTGAAATATGTTGAGAAACGCCTGTTTCACACGTGTAATGGTACCAAATTGGAAGAGATTTTCGAGCAAACCGGTGATTCTGACACAACAATACAAACTCCAAGGCAAAGCAATGTTAAAGAACACAAATTATCATGCAAAACAAAGAGCAGATAGTCCTGCTGTATTAATGGTACCCGCCATGAAGTTGTAATTCCAAAATCCAGTTATGGCGTTTGAGACTCTCAAGATTATATTGGAAGTGTGTTTGCAATGCATTCAGCTAAGAGACATGGATTCCACATCGATACTTAATTCCAAAAGCCATACAGTTATGCCATTTGAGATTCTCAAAATAAGACTGAATAAACGTTAGAGACAACCAAAAGGGCAATCAAGAATTGACAATCCAGAGAAACTGACGAAAAAACCCGAAAAAACCCCACATAAATTTAAAACGATGGGCAGCACGAACCTCACCAGAAACATGTATTCCTTGTCATGAAAAGTTAAGAATCAATTGTTTAAGCTTCGTTTTCTCGTAACATTGATTTTGGTATTTACTAGAGACAAGAATAGTCCCTGTTAAAGCAGTTTCCGATCAGGAAAACATTTCTAGAATAACGTCTAAATTGGGATATCAATTTAAACACCACTTGAGGAGAGGGAGAGGTATGAACATATCAATGAATCGCACGCAACATGGGGATCATTTCGAAAGCTTAATAGCCAATATAGTACAAATTCCGAACAGGGAGGGGGCACATTTATTGTGTACAAAATCCAATTTTATGAAAACACTTAAATCAAAACAGGACGAGACAAGATTCCTTGCGCTAGACAGGTAAAAACAATGTAACATGCAGCAAAATTGTGATGAATTTGAATTTGAATTTTTGGTGTTTAACGCCACTTTCAGCAATATTTCAGCTATATCATGGCGACCAGTTTTAGTGGTGGAGGAAGCCGGAGTACCCGGAGAGAACCACCGACCCTGAGCAAGCAACTGGTAAACTTTATCACTTGCGGCTGTGAGTCGAGTGCACCCTTTTTTGTAACTTACAAAGCTGGGCGCTAAAAATGTAATAATAAGTCCAAATGTGTTATAAAATGATAAGCCAAACATGTAATAAATCCCATTGTGTACTGACAACAACCCAGATACAGCATAGAATAAACAACACAGTTCTATGGATCAATGCGTCATAACTAACAACACATATTGTGCAGTAGAAGAATAAAAATCATTATCACATATTCTATTGTGATGAATAGTTTTTATATAGGTTAAAAACAAAAAGGGTAGGAATTCCTTTTCTATGCCAGACACGGGGTTGATATAGGGATGATAGCGATGCACAACGTAAATCCTGTATCGGCCCTCATGTACTCCCTACATCCGGCGTCTACACACATTACAAAGTCAAGCATGGCGAGAGTGGTTTATACTTGACGTTATTCACAACAACTATTGAATTATTTCTGATTGCAATAAATCACTCATTTTCTAAAGGATCTTAATTTTTCAAACTAGCATCAAATACTTTTCATAAGATTGAAGGAAAGATAATCCTCTTCCAGGTTAGTGTAAATCTCTGGGACAATAAATTGGGAATCAAATGAAGAAATAACGATAAAAACCATTATCGCTATTTTGTTTATTTTCCCTTTGATGTTTAAAACCAATATGTTCCATATCAAGTAAGCGCTGAGACAATTCAAATTATCGCTAATCGCCAAGCGTTGTGAAGGTCGCCTAGTAATATCGCTGTTTTTTAATACGAAGTTATAAATACGTCACATTACCAAATTCTTGATAAACATACTATCATACCGATAAAATATTTAAAGATGTTTTTTTTAAAAATCAATGACGTTTCTCAGTCATCTCTCATCTCGGGGGCTTTGTAAGCCATAATATTGTCCTGTAAAAATGTGTCCTATTGTATCTTTTTCAAATGAAAAATCCCCAACATACCAAAAGAAGTCACCTCTGCGCTTTATTCCGTCCTCGGACTTTATCATAGAAAACAATTGTAACAGAGGACAATATTTGACGGCGGACACTATTTAATCCTACACCTTCTCTCTTCGATGAGAGATGACTGAGAATCATCCTCTCGTTTTAAAAACATCGTTAATCACTTAATACAAGGTCCTACAGGAATTTGTATTATTTGTAAGGAGATCCTACAGAATAAAAAGAAATATTTCTCATGTTAGCTGCAACATTACATAAGCATACTGGGATCATAGACACATTCAATGAATAACTAATTTTATATCAAGGTGGATTTGTCTCTATTATAGACAAGTGCATTGGATTATTGCACTTGGTGAACTG
>MJUT01003413.1:38803-62121 GCA_002080005.1 Gigantidas platifrons
ATAAATGTATTTATTTTCGTATGGTTTACACGTGGTATTGTACACGTGGTAGTGTTTACTATTGACTACCGTCACGTGTTTGTATTTATTACATAATACAAATACGTTTTTCTTTGGTGATTGCTAATTGTATACCTGTATATAGGTATGAAAACATGCATTGCATGATTTCTCCGTTTAAGGTGGGAATTTGTTTTCATTATATATTAAACCTTAGTTTTAAATCATTCGACACTCATCCTTTAAGTATTTAATAAATAAAACAAGCTTAGCTGCACTCCTTTGGTGAGCTGATCCCATAATGATACCACGGTGTTGTGTTTTTATTGAAAATAAATACTTTATGTTAGTTTGAGGTACGAATTAGAACATAACATGTTTTCTGTTTGCTTGACTATCTGTTTGTTTGTTGTTTTTTCGTTTTTTTCTTTTCTTTCTTTTAGTTTTTTCTTTTTTTTAAAGGGGAAGAGTGGGGTTTCGCTAAAGTTTGCCGTAAAATCCCCAAGTGACATGCCGTCACTAAGGACGTTCGTGCAAATTAGCCGCCATGTTGAATTCTTGAAATTCAGTATGTCAATTTATACAATTAGATAGAAAATATAGACATTGTCTACCTTTGAAATTATTTCTGGTAGGATTTTTATTCAAAATTGAAAGGTATATATTGCAATAAAAAGTCCAGTATTTAAGTTCTATGCTGAAAAAATTAAAATGGCATCCCGATTTTTCATGAAGTTTATTTGATAAAGTCAGCAACTAATGTTGTTGCAATTTTAGACACATTTATAAACCCAGGCCAAAGTAAAACTGTTGATGCGGATAATAAAATACAATTATTCCTTAAGTTTATAAAATGAAAAAAAAATATGACCTATATATTGTGAAATATCGCACACTTTTAAGACATGACGTTTTCTTTTATATTTTTTGTTCAGAATGTATGATATTCCTTCGCTAAATTGAAAGTTAAGAGACATTCCTGAAACAAAAGATCAAGTCTTAGTGCAGATACAGCAATTACTATAACTTTTGCTTTGAAAAAATAGATAATTAATTATATATGGCGTCTCGGCGGAAAGTGGAATGTTGATTGTCTAAGAATTGCATTTTAGCAATGAATGGATAAAAAATAATATTTGATTAAGTCACAGTATATGAAGTACGCAATGTTTCCTTGTATCAAAGAGATTGCATGATTTGTAATAAATTGATGTAAAGCGACTGATCAAATGGTTAGGCTATATGTATTGGATACTTTACTATGCTTTAGGTTACAGCATATATAAGCTAAGCAATGTATATCCTATTGTTCTACTATAAACCTTTGTAGACCACATAGCAGTGTCCTTTGTAGAGCACATAGTAGTGTGCTATGATACAAATGTGTGACAATATCGTTTATCGATTTATTATTTGTCAAATAGAATGGGTTCCTAAGACTTCATAATGGGTCCGGAAGACTCCTGTTTGCTTTGTCTACGTCCGACTAATTCTTGCTTGCTGTAACATTATATAATTCAACTAAGTGTAGTACAAAGCCGGTATCAGCATCATCACCACCATCACAATCCCATGGAAATCTAATAAGAACGTAGATATCTAATTTAGTGCCCACGACGCGTTAAGAACGTAGATATCAAATTTAATGCCCACGACGCGTTTCTAGAATAACCTTCATCCAGTACGCTCAACATTAAAAGATTCCATAGCCAAATAACTTAAGTCTCAGGAGCAAGAAAGCCAAATGATTTAGACAGGATATCCAAAATCGGCTACGGTCACCTATGCCTGAGACAGGAGAACTTGTTTAGATAATAATACTTGTACGATGTTGCATTTATTTGACGACCTATGATTGGATAAAATCATTCCTAAAAATAGCGATAGATGCAGAGCCATATATGGAAATCTAGAGAATAAGCTTTACTGGACAGTGGACAATTCCATTCATAAAATAACGATGCAGATGATAGATAAACGTGCAGATACGAAACGATGCAAACGGAAAATTACAGAAGGTCAGTAGGCGGTGGGCGGTGCTTAAGTTTGTCTATATAGAAAATATTTGGATGTAAATGGACATGAGAGACCATTCAACATTACAACCAGATGTATGCTTGTTTATTTCTCAACAAATAAACTTTTAACTCACACATATCACAGTCCATGTTGTACATTTCTAAAGGGGCCGGCGTGGTCGTGATCGTATGGTAGCTTAATTTATAACTACTTATGCAATCAATGCCTATCACCACTAACGTTGTGAGTTTGAATCCTGCTCAGGCGACGTGTAATCGATACATCATTGTGTGATCAAGTTTGTCAGTGAATTGAGGTAGGTCGGTGGTTTTCTCCGGGTACTCAGGTTTCCTTCACAAATAATACTGACCGCCACAATATAGCTGAAGTATTGTTGAAAGTGGCGCTAAACACCATAAACCTAAAACCTAATGCCTACATTTGTAAGTTATTGACCAGTAATTCTTTTCTAAAACCAAGATCGAAATGACACCATTCATCCTTGCTATTACATGGCATAATATGTTAATTAAGTGTTAATTAAGTAAATTCTCTTCTTCTAATGCTCTACCAACTTAAATGCCGTGCATTGACCAAGAACAAAGTCAACGTGATAGTAATGTGTTTGGTATTGACAGCAGTTCTTTCATACTTACAATGTTTCACTGTCATTTGAGTGGATTCAATGGTTGGCTGCTATTAATTATTAACGATATATGAGGTTCAACAAGAAAACACTGGATTCTAGATCAGCTGAACGTACAAGTCAATTTAGTAATAGACATTTCTGGTTGAATTGATTCATCTCTGGAACATTTTCATAGTGATGGGTTTTTTTTTTCATTGACCAATAACCCACGAAGCGAGTAATTAATAATTAATTAGAAATGGTTTTTATTACTTTTTTTTATACAAGTCAATTCAATTTATTAGTAGGTATTCATCGTTTAATTGACGCAGAACATTTTCATATTGATGTTGGTTTTTTTTTTATTGACCAGTAAGTAATCCATAAAACACGTAATTACTTAGAAATGACTTTTAATTACTGTAATAACAATTAATTAATTAAGTGCATGGATATATTCATACTTATAATAATAAAATATTGATGCTTAGGTAAATAGGTACAAACTGCACAGAGAAAAACGTACTGACGACGGTCTTTGTAACTAGAGCAACACGACAGGTTCCACTAGAGGAGCAGAAACTGACTATCACACCGAAGCACCTGATTTCACCCGCGGTTTTTAGTGGTTCGTGTTGCTCAATCTTTAGCTTTCTGTGTAGTGTTTATAGATCTTCGTTTGGCATTTGTGGTTATTTTTCATGATATTGTCTATCCTTCGATTTACGGGTTCTGATTACACCTTTGGTGTCTTTGAACTGCTCAATCTTTGGCTTTCTGAGTAGTTTTTTGTAGATCATTGTTTGTCATTTGTCCTTTTTCTAATGGCCAGGCTTTCCGTATTATGACATGACACATAACATAACACCTCCATCGCTTGGAAACACAATATGTGCATGCCATCCTGGGATGCGTTGAGCATATCTATGGTGTAAACCATGAGAGCAGTCACTAGTGCGCAGACAATTATATTTATCAATTTGATTTAAGCGACGCGTTTCTAGAATAAATTACGGTCATCCCAAGATGGCGGACATGAAATTAGATAAGAATCTTTTTTTAACCTATTCGTTATAAACCTGATGACAATCAAACGTATCATCTACCTATTCGTTATAAACCTGATGTCAATCAAACGTATCATCTACCTATTCGTTATAAACCTGATGACAATCAAACATATCATCTACCTATTCGTTATAAACCTGATGACAATCAAACATATCATCTACCTATTCGTTATAAACCTGATGACAATCAAACGTATCATCTACCTATTACTTATAAACCTGATGACCATCAAACGTATCATCTACATATTCGTTATGAATGGACTGACAATTCTCCTTTCTTATTTCAAGAGGCACTTTCAAAACCTTATTCATAAACTAAAATTGAATTAATTAACAACACACATTATGACTGGTGGAATATATTAACCTTGTTCTTTGCAATGCTGCTAATGCTGCCTTAAGGTGGTACCATACACTTCGGGTAAAATTTGATCTGCTGGTGTAATTGTCTTTTTTGTTTGGCAGTGTGTTTGAATATATCCACTGTAATAAATATCAAAATTTTTAAAAATTCCAACAAACAGACTCGGAGCTATAAATTCATTAGCCACGTAGCAGCTTTTTTCTCTGTGGATTTGATCACCGAGATTCTTGAAATCTGCATACAAACATCATATGATCAAAACGTTCAACTGATTTTAAAGAGTTATCTCCCTGTAGTGTTAGGTACCACCTTAAGTAAATATTGTAATAAACCTAAGAAAAACACAACAAAACATTCAAAGTGGTATGACCAAACACTCAATACATCAAGAAGGAATTTAATACAAAAACAAAAACTGTTTGAAAAAAACCCAGTAGAGATCCTTTTGTAAGGTGAAATCTTTTCAGTGCTCTAAAAATGTATAGAAAAGTTAGAAAAAGAAAAATAAGAGAATTTCATAGTACTTTGATAACTCAGCTGGATACTTTATTAGAAAAAAATCCTAAAGACAACTGGTCCCGTTTAGAAAAATTATCAACCTTAAATAATGGTAATAATAATAAATCTCCTGAATCAAATATTATATCGTCCACAGAATGGTACGAATATTTTAAAGAACTAAATAAGAAACCAGATAGAACTTCAAATTACATTTTTGATAAACTAAAACAAATTGAGAAGAATAAAATTTACTCTGAACTGGATAACAGACTAACCATGAAAGAAATTACTGAAGCTATTTGCTGCCTAAAAAATAATAAAGCTAGTAGTTTTGACTCAATACTAAATGAAATGTTAAAAAATAGTCAATCTTTTATTTTACAGAGTCTTTGCAAACTTTTTAACTTAATATTATCTACGAGTAAATTCCCATTCTCTATCCATAGTTGTCGTTCCTGCTACGCCACACAACATCTCTGTCAACGCTCAGTTTACAAGATTCTTGTAAAATCTAGAAACAGTAAACAAAATCTACTTAAAATTGTTTTAAATATTGTAAATATCAATACAAATGAAAATAAATCACTCATATAAAAAATAAATTCTCTCTTAAAAATTATTCCCCCCACTTCTTGGAGAACTATTTTGCGGAGGTAAACATTAAAAAGTTAAAAACGATCACAAATAATTTTTAAGAGAGAATTGATTTGAAATGAGTGATTTATTTTCATCTTTATTGATATTTACAATAATTAGAAGAATTTTAAGTACATTTTTTTTACTGTTTCTAAATTTTACAAAATCTTGTAAAATTGGTGTTGACAGGGATGTTGTGTAGCGTAGCAGGAACGACAACTCTGAATAGAGAATGGTAACGAAATTGAAAATGTAAGAAGCTACTCTTATCTTGGTGTAAATGTTAGTATATGAGGTAGTTTTACAGAGGCTAAACATTATCTTTATAAAAGAGGTTTAAAGGCATATGTTAAGCTAAAACATGATTGGAATCACAAACCAAAAATTAAAACCATTTTACATGTATTCTACCATACTGTTAAAGCAGTTTTGCTGTATGGAAGTGAAATTTGGGGTATTTTTGATGCGAAAAAACTAAACAAGCTAAAAGACAGTTACTTTAATAAAAATATGTAACAACTTTGTATCAGAAAAAGTACATATGAAAATTTGTAAATATGCATTAGAAGTCAGCAGACGTTCCACTAACTTAGCAGTTATAGGTGAACTGGGAAGGTACCCACTTTATTTTGAGGTTTTACTTAATATGATTAAATATAAAGTTAGATAACTGTATTGCAGTTGAAGCTTTGAAAACATCTAAGGATATACATGCTCAAAACCAAACAAGTTGATTATTTTGAAATAGAAAAAAAACAAGATTCTTAATATAAAAACAACCCTAAAAATTTTATGAATAATAAGATCCATTTAAAAGTTAAAGAATTATGGAGACATTCTCTTTTTGATGACAACCGGAAGGCCTCTTGTAACAACACATTACGTACATATAGACTCTTTAAAGATAAATTTATTCAAGAAAAGTATTTAAAGTGGGACAATTTTTGTCAAAGACGATTAATTACGAAATTCAGAATAAGTTCTCATAACTTAGAAATAGAACATGGTAGGTATTTTAACATCTAAGTAGATCAAAGCATTTGTAAACTGTGTAAATTAACTGATGAAGATGAAATACACTTCCTTTTAGTATGCCCAAAACTAGAAGAAGCAAGACATGACAATTTATATATTATCGAGAATAAATACAAAAATTTCAAATCTTTGGCTAATGTTTCAAAGTTTATATGGTTAATGTCAGCTGATGACACATTTATATATAGCCAATTGTATCAATTATTAAATAAATTGAATAACCTAAGATATGAAATTTTATCCAATAATAATTAGAAAAATATATATATATTTATGTATCATGTTTTAGGAGTTTTATTTGTCATAATGACTATTTATTTGTTTTCATATGATATATATATATATATATGTGTTTCATGACATGTGATGCTCTGCCTCTCTGATTATTAACCTGTCATCATTGTGTTTGTTGTATTCATACACTAATAGCCCGTTCTCCACATATAAATATAGCATGTGTACATGTATATATTATTAATATTGAAATCATGTAAATTAATCTAATCATCGTATCTAAATTTGTACTGATTATACAGCTCCTTTGTGGGCGTCGTGATTGACAGTAAACTATTTGTTTGTTTGCTTGTTATGTATACTGTTGTATATACATATAATAACGGCAGTTTTTGAAAGTCGAGACAGACGTTATCGCTAGTATCGCATCGAGTCCGAGTCTCTTTTATAGACTAATATTATCCACATGACATGTTCTATATCAGGAATATTAAATATATTATGCATAAGTTTCAAGATTAGAGTGTCCTTGATAATAACGCTGGTAACCCAGTTATATCTGATGGTTGGTATTTTACTCACACATAGAAAACACTTGGATGACCACATTATTTCAATGAGAGGGAAGGCTTGGTGCCATCAATTATGTTGACCTTTTATTGAAATGCATGTACCGAGCAAGGAAAATACAATTCATGTTTTTGAGCGTTGGGGTGTGGAGGGAAGGAAAGGGGGGGGGGTGTTTCCGATCTTGCCTCCGTTTCTACATTCTTACTACACGAATTTGATTTTAGAACTCTTCAAACAATGAGCTAATTTGTTTTTGTTTTTATTTTACTGCATCGTCTAACAGTAGAGAGACAATACCTCTAAGCCATTTCTTAATATTCTAGAAAAATATAATCTGACAGTGAAAAATGAATCATGAATATTATGTCACAAAATTATATTTTTCACTTTATTTTATTTTTTTCCTAGCTGTATACGGTACATGGAAACTGGGAGTAAGAGTGGGCGCTTCTTCAAGAGTTAGTATTTACTCACTATGGAACAATACTGGAGTACCCTGTGATAAAGGAAACGTACTCTACAGACACGAGTTCATAAATAACCTTACAAATATAGCAAGCTGTATCAGTGATGTAAGTTATGAATAGTTGACACATGATCTTTCAAAATCATGATATTTTAATACAAAATCATGACATTTTATTACAAAATAATGGCATTTTTAACAGAAAATCATGATATTTCAATAAAAATCATGATATTTTGATAAAAAATCATGAAAATGTAATACAAAATTATAACGTTTTCATACAAAATCATTATGTTTTAATACAAAATCGTGATATTTTTATCAAAATATCATGAAAATTTAATACAAAAGCAGTTTCGCCTTACATTCTAAAAGAACATCAACAATATCGGTGGATAACGGACTCGCCTCTAGTGCGGTAGATCGTGGGTTCCTGTCTCGCCCTTGTCAAAACAAAAACTATGGAATTGGTATTTGTTACTTCTCCGATAAGCACGCAGCGTCAGGCAGAAAGAGCAAAGAGTGGTTCGTTAGAAATTAGGATAATGTGTCTGAGTGGGGTGGTATGTCTATCCGAAGACTGTTTCAGTGAGCTATCACTATTAAAATCCAACTCAGCCTGTGTTCTAGTACAAAGTGGATATCATGATGATGATCATCTCAATGAAAATTAACTTGTTTTCGCCATGATATAGCTGGAAAATTGCTGAATTGGCGTTAAACAACAATCTCTCACTCACTTACTGCATGTGCAACTCTATACTCTAAATTAATTGCTTCAGCTTTAAATGAATATATCAACGCCAAATTATTACTCATTTTTTAAAACCAAAATAATATGTTCTGTTAACAAAGGAATAATCAGGAAAACGAATTGATATCAATTTCTATTAAGCTTTTCCTCTAACCTCCTCTCAAAATCCCTGTTAGGAAAAACATATTGTTTTTTGTTAAGTCAATGGGTAGTATCTTGTAGCTAGAACATGCCATGCTATTTTGCAGGCAAAGACCCCATAGATGTAACCCGTTGGTGACCCGTTGCAAATCCAACTTACCAACCCAATTAATCATTTAATTTTCTCACATTGCTTTATGACGATGAAACCAGATGTCCTTTGGCTAATCAAAGTTCAAACTACACGGCTTAATATGACTTGGTCTTCATCGATTTATTTCAATGTTTCATTATATTAGTGTTTGTGTACATTCTGGAAAAAAAAACTCGACTCAAGAGTGTTTGTATCGTCATATCCCTGTAAGAAACTTTCTCTGACACGACGGGTGTCACTAGTGGAACAAGAACTGCTTGCCCTTCCGGAGCACCTGAGTCCCCCCGTGTTTTTAGTAGGGTTCGTGTTACTCGATCTTTATTCTTAATGTATATGTTTTGTAGAGAGTTGTTTGTCCATTTGCACTTTCTCTTTTGGCCATTGTGTTGTCTGTTCTTCTTCGATTTATGGATTCTGATTACCCCTTTAGAGTAAGTGAATGATTTTTGTTTAACGCCAATTCAGCAATTTGTTTTAGTTATACCATGGGGAGAATGAGGTCCGCTTTGTTCTAGACCAACACGCTGAGTTGGATTTTTATAGTGCTAGCTCACTGAAACAACTGTCCGCGGGTAGACATGTGGCTCCACTCGGACACATAATTCTGATTCCGAGCCAACCAGTCATTGCTCTTTCTTCTTAATGCTGCGTGCTTAGCGGGGAAGCAGCAAATACCAGTTTTATAGTTTTTGGTTTGACCCTATGGGGGCTTGCTCTCACGATAAACAGCACTCGAGGTGAGCATGCTAATCATTACGCCACCGATGCGGTTTACCCTTGTGGCATCGTCAAACTCTACTGAATATGCATAGACAATTAACAACGTTAGTTGTGTAACGTAAGCATATCATATTTTTCACCTACGTCTAATTTATTGCAGATATGATTTAAGTAATTGTGTATATTATATTATATGATAATACATCTGATCATTTTACTTGTTTTCAGATAAATGTTCTGTTAATTGTGTCAGATCCGGATGATAATGTATTCCAAATGAAACTACTACCACCATTTGGAGACGGCAGTCTTGAAAGTTTATTATCAAAGACACCATCCTTTGCAGAAAGATGGGTTCCGTTTGCTAGTATCTCAATCTACCCTAACGACCATCATCTGATAAAGTAAGTAACGTGTCTGGTTATGTGGTATGTCTTTACGAATAAAATTGCATTCTTGGATTAAGCCTGCGAAACCTTATCCGTACATATAAAGAAAATCATATGGGCATAAACTTATTTAATTACTTGCTTGATTTATTATTTTCTGTGTAAAGTTGTGTAGATCATGGTTTGTCTTTTTGTCTTTTTTTTTCTTTTTGCCATTATAGTGTCTGCCCTTCTTCAATTGACGGCTTCTGATTTCCCCTTTGGCATGTGCAACTTTCCTTCAGACTAAGTCGCTAAAACGTTGACAAGAGTCTATTTCCAGGTACTGGATGTAGCTATATAGTTAATACATACCATTAAGCCTTTCAATTTTATATCATTTCATCTTCAGCATGGATAACTTTGAATTTATTTGGTTGAATCCTTCACAGACTGTCATTCATGCTGGAATGTACTACAACCCACTTGATGTCAATTCTCCTAAATTTTCGTTCAGTGCCAATGGCGTCAATTATACAGGTAAGTATCATATGATACTAAATACACAATAATGTAATAAATCTGAAAGGTCAAGTGGTCAGAGAAGGAGTGAAAGGTCTTTCCCAAATCTTTCCTTAAATTCCATAGTACTTTTACCTCTTGATCCCAGAAAATGCATCGTTGTTAGGGATAAGGGATTGTTTGCAGTTTCAGTCTCATCAAAGATGCCACTCTCGGTCTGAACATTGCACCACGTTATAGCACATGTTCACCCGAATCAGAAAATATATTAATAGGGACTTTTCTTGTCTCCTCCGGTTCATAAGCATGTCACTTCCGGTCAGGAAAAAAACACACTATTTGATGATTCTTTATCTCCATAATTCAATTATATCTGGTTGCTAGGTACCTTTTTCCTTCCTAAGACAACTTCCAGATCCATGACTTTTGATATTTCCATCATTTTTAAAGTCACATAATTTGATGGCCAATGCTGAAAACATTACAATAAGGGTAATAACAAAATTACCGAACACAGATTAGTCTTCCAAAGGGAAAGTCAAAACTCATGAATCAATAAACAGACAACATCAGTCAACAACCGGGAAACTGAGAAATCGCAATGGCCCTGACTCGGTACCGGCATTTCTAAAGAAATTGTGGTTTACATCAGATTTTACGGCACCAACCTCTCGCTCCCATTACGGTTCAAAGGTTCCGGTTGTTATATACAGAAATGTCTTTCACCAAAGCATTAATTGGAGTTATTTCACTTTTATTAGAGAGTGGTTGAATCATTTCAGTCAAAGCAAGATATGATTTCAATTTTCCCATTGTGAACTTTCCATTTATATGTAGCAACATTCCAGCTGCACCTGCATATGGAGTATATATCTCTCTCAGTTTATACGATATTCCAGAGCTTCTGGTTTATGCAAATAACTCATTTAACTTTCAGCTGGAGGTAATTCTTCTCATGTTTTGTCTGACGATGATGTGAAGTATTTGGAAGTACAAAATTGCATAAAATATTGATAGAAATGGTTACCACGTTTTCTCGTGTAATTATATCCTTTTCGACAGTTTACATGACAATTTGTTTTCTATCACACGACGAATACAAACTTTTAAAGACTATACACACAATAACACCCAATTTAGTGGCTTGTCCTTTTTATCCTCTCTATATTTATATACAGTCCGACAAAAGTTAAGCACCACCTGACTTGTTTCAATAATATCTTTTCTAATAAGCGTTTGCTGTTTTCGTTACCTGTATACACATACTAACTTACCTGTGAAATTGATCGATTTTTTTTATGTGTATATGACAGGGTGTGTAAAGTGCCACGTGTACTTTTCAACATTTGTGTTTGCGAACGAAAGCTGATTTTGTGTGTGTAGAGTTTTAGCTTTCATTTTCTATTGGTTTTGTATGGTGCGGCGAAAATTAAACATACCACAAAGGTGGCAAGCTGTTGGCATGCATAACGGTGGTTTTAGCCATAGAAGGGTGGCAGACCACTTCAGGGTTAACCATTCCATCATTGTACGACTGATGCAGCGTTTTCGTCAAACGGGGAATGCTACTGACCGTCCACTTGCAGTTAGACCTCGCAAGACGACACCGAGAGAGGACCGGCTCATATCCAGCCGGGCGCGGCAACGGCCGTTCAGTACAGCTGGTGCACTTTATGGTAATTTACCGTTTGGAGGCCACATTAGCACTCGCACTGTAATCAGACGCCTCCACCATTAGAGAATGCGAGCGCGACGACCCATAAAGCGTCCACAGTTGACATTACGTTATCGCCATGCTCGATTTGACTGGTCACATGATCATTTAGGGTGGATTATTCGCACATGGAGACGGGTCCACTGGTCTGATGAAAGTCGTTTTTTGCTATGCCCTACCGACAGTCGTTCAAGGATTTGGCGCCTACGAAACACTTCATTGCAGGACAACCACATTTTGGGCACAGCTGCTTTTGGAGGTGGGGGTGTAACTGTCTGGGGTTGATTTTCCTTTGACTGTAAGTTGGACTTGTACGTTCTTGATGGTAATCTGACAGGCCAAAAATACCGTGACAATGTGCTCGCTCCACGCGTAGTCCCTCATTTCGACAAACATGCGTTGGCTGACAGGCAAATGTTCATGGACGACAACGCTATGCCACATAGAGCCCGAATTGTGCAACATTTTTACAGCAAGAAGCTGTTCAGACAATTCCATGGCCTGCAATGTCGCCAGACATGAACCCTATAGAGCATGTATGGGACATTTTTGGCCGAAAAATTAACCAACGCAATCCAAAATGTCAAAATATTGACGAATTAAGAACTGCTATCGTACAGGAGTGACAACAGTTCCCCCAAGAACGGCGTGGGCGTCTTGTGCGAAGCATGACGAGGCGTGTTACAGAACTTCACAATAAACGCGCTGGATATACTCGTTATTGATTGTTATGCCTTACACATACACACAATATATGCATTTAAAAGTTCTTCAAATCTGAAGACTCTGCATTTTAATGCAATGTTTAGAAACTTCCATCAAAGACAAACTGGTTTTACGTTTTCCCAGCGCCTGTTTTGAACCCCATTTTTGCCACGTCATAGTCACGCCTTTCAGGATGATAAATACTTCGTATATTGGTAATTTTAGAGCCCTTGGTGTAGTCTTTTAAGAAGTGTAAGAACAATGGTGATATCTATTTTATTGTTTTAACAGTATTGATGTAAAAAAGTATATCGATAAAAATATAGGGTTGTGCTTAACTTTTGTCGGAGTGTAGATAAATATATTATACATACATGATGGTACATTATAGATCTAGTTTAATCAGCCAGCCTTTCATATTAGACGGTCGTAACTTAAGACTTTAGGAGTCCGAAAATCATCACTATCTGTCAATGGGCATTGTCAACTAAAATTCTGCAATGTTTTATTTATATAGTGACTAGACTCGGGAATCATACTTAAGTCTTAATTGCGGCAGGCATGCACTGATTTGACCTTCAACTTTCCTCCATGTTGCAAATGATTGCTTGTTGTTTATAATTGTCAATTACGCGTGGGATTGAATTCAAAATACAAATACAACATGGAAATATCTTTATACAAATAATAATTTGCTATATTGTTTGAAACTGCCTACACATTCCGGAGACCTCTGTTTCAACCCCTTTCCATCGGGTGTTCATGTTGTTCGCATGTGTTTATGCATTGGTTGTATTTTTTTAATGTTGATGTTCGCTTCTTGTTTCTAGGGGTTTATATATGTCATTGGATGTTGGTCTTGGTTGCTCATTCGGTTTTTCTTATTTTCTATCATGCCTTTAGGATTCAATCGGAAATGGCCAAGCGATGTAAGGAAGTTGGATGTTGGACATTTTCGGGAATATCCACACATACAGTAGCTCTTGAAAGATAAATCTTTTACTCAAAATATTTGGAACATATATACAGCTAAAGCGAATTTACATTTTTGAGCCACGAACACTTCGGACCATTGCCCCTTCGGACTATCAATTGATTGATGAATTTTGGTGCTTAACGCCACTTTCAGCTATATTTCATCTATACCATTGCGACCAGTTTTAGTGGTAGAAGAAGCCGGAGTACCCGAATAGAACCACCGACCATGGGCAAGCAACTGGTAAACTTTTATCATTTGCGGCTGCGAGTCTCGTACTATCGACCTTTCGGACCAATGACCCTTTAGACTAATGAACCTTCGGACCAGTGACCATTCGGACCAATGACCCTTCGGACTAATGAACCTTCGGACCAATTGCCTGGAACCTGCCACATTATTGACAAGATGACGCAAGCGCTAATCAGTTACAATTCTAAAAATATCTCATGCTATTTCAACAGTCGCATTGATACCGTGAAAATTACACCATTAAATCGACAATTATTGCCGTGACATTTTCAAAATCAATACAGTTATCTTCATTCTGATGTAATCATGTGCATCACATTATTGATGAGATGAAGAAAGCGGTATTGGGCAAGAATTCTCTTGATATTTCAACCGTGGAATTGATACCATGAAAATTACAACATTGTCCTATCAGAAACCAGGAATATTAAACAATTACATTAGAATTAATAATGATTATTATTCTATGACTATAAATATCCTAGATTCTGATTGAACAAAGCACTACCTCACTCTTCGTTTCAAAATTTGATGGAAGTCACAAGAAGTTTATACTAAAGAAAAATGAAGTAGATGCGGGCATAGTGGTTGAGAGACCAGCGTCCACAGAATTTCCTAAAGTATCCTAAAGTATAATCACCGCTCAAAAGTGCACGTGAGGTTAACATTACTTTTGAACACTGTAGCGTGTACCCAAAAATAGTAACAGGGAAAGTCCAGGTTGCTTATTTTGAAAATATATTCTCTGATTGGATTGAAGAGTTCATTTCAAATGATTTCTAAACTTTCTCTTTTGCATAATTGTATAAATGAAGAATCATACGAGATCGTCAACAGCAGATCAAGGGGATGTTATAGTTTAGGGGAAGAAAACGTTGGGTTGTCAATAGGTGCGTTCGGAGTACTGCCGTAGGTAGCAAGACAACATGACAAAAAAAAAACCACTAAGAAAATTCTAAAGATTAAAATATTGCTACAAAATTAAAATTATTAAGCAACTCAAACTCCACCAAAAACTGAGATTGGACCAAATGCAGATAAAAGTCCTCAGGTTTTGTTCATCACCTGTAGAGTTGGTCATGATACAGAAAAAGTAATTGTGATGACTATTACAGTGACAAAAACCCCCAAATATCACAAACGTCGGATTTACTCATATAATAAAACAATTGATGACTTTGGATTTGCGACTCGGTGATAATCAGATCTCTGGGATTGATAGATCGTGGTATTAACCTCATCCAAAGTCATTAATTGTATAATATTAACGAGTCGTTAAAATCTAGCAATATCGTTAGAATTAATATAACAACGTGGTTAGTAAGCTGCTTATTGTGTAAAATAAAATTTAACCACTATATTTACCACGGGTGGTCTGCTACTTCACACACACGGATACTTGAACATCGCCTCGAGGTAGGTTTATGCAGTTGTACAATTTAAAAAAAGGAAAACTAACAAAACCAAGTAGTTCACCGAAGCGCCCACATATCAGACTTCATTGTTAGCATACGTTCATTGTGTGGAAACCCGTCGGTTTTCCAAACATTTCTGTACAGTAGGATGGGTTTTGTGTGAACTGCAATTTTAACTGTACAGAAGTATTTCCAAAACTGACGGATTTCCACGCAATGAATGTATGCTAACAATGAAGTCTGATATGTGGGCCCTTCGGTGAACTACTTGCTTTTGTTAGTTTTCCTTTTTTTAAATTGTACAACTGCATAAACCTACCTCGAGGCGATGTTCAATCATCCGTGTGTGTGACGTAGCAAACCACCCGTGTTTGCTAACGCTTTATTTACAATTATTAACATATTTTGGTAAACCTATATGTACCTACAATATACTGTAAAAGGAGCTGCCCTAGTCATGATTGTATAGTAGTTGGATTTACAACTACCTGTGCTATCAGTGCCTATCTCCACTAAATGTGTGAGTTCGAAATTCGTTCATGGCGAGGTGCATTCGATACAACATTATGTGATAAAGTTCGTCAGTGACTTGCGACAGGTCGGTGGTTTTCTCCGGTTTCCTCCACCAATAAAACTGACCGCCATGATATTACTGACAAATTGTTGAAAATGACGTTAAACATCACAAACCAAACCAATATACAGTAAAAATCATCTTCATGTTGACACCAACAGTCATTAAAGACAACAATGATACCAATGGCCAAATGGACAAAAAAGACAGATGCATTTTACCTCTGCAGAAAGCCTGTTTATAAGAGAGTAATTTACAAGCTATTAAATATACGACGTTTGTTTTAGTAAATAAACGTTAGAGAATACCGAAGAGGCAATGACAAAAAGACAATCCAGGAGAAACTGGCAACATAGGGAATTGTATTCAATAAATATAAAGGGCGTGGGTGGCTCAATGAGTTAAGCAGTTGGATTACCTAACTACTCATACAAGCCTATCACCAATACGGCGTGGGTTCGCGCCCGGTTTTGTAAATTATAAAAAGGGTGCACTCGAATCGCAGCCACAAGTGATAATGTTTACCAGTTGCTTGCCCGTGGTCTGTGGTTCTCTCCGGGTACTCCGGCTTCTTCCACCACTAAAACTGGTCGCCATGATATAGCTGAAATATTGGTGAAAGAGGCTTTCACAACCAAGCATCAATCAATAAATCCATAAATATAATAATCTATACATTATATTTTTTATGAGCTTTTTTGCTCTTGTTCTGGTTTATCACCGCGAAAACCAATTATTTATATTCAAATTAAATACAATGTCCCATTTATTGAATGCTTAAATGCCATCGTTGTCTTGTTGTAGTTTCAACATGTGCTGCCCTCAGAAGTCAGATAGATAACAATAGTCCTTCTACACAATGTCCAGGTGTGTAAATAAAATGCAAAAAAAGGAAGAAACAAAAAGAAAAAAGGAAAGATAATAAAAGAACAAAGCAAAAACAAAACAAGACAAAAACAAATATATATATAATACTAAATAAACAAGCAAACTAACACAAACAAAAGAACAAAAACAAAAAACAAAAATTAACAGACAATCAAGCAAGCAAAATTAACAAAAACAAAATCAAATGCAAACCAACAAACAAAATATGCAAAAACGTCATAGAAATAGAGACAAAATTGATACTACTTACACACACATATACCTAATCGCTCACTTTCCAGGTTTTATATAGACACTTAGTGAAGATGATTATCGGCCTGCACGTACTAAATTTGTATGCTTTACTGAACCCAATTAGAATCAGTTATCAGAGGCCGACGTGGTCGTGATTGTATGGTAGGTGGAATTACAACTACCTATATAATCAGTGCCTATCACCACTAATGTTGTGAGTTCGAAACTCGATCAGGTCGAGGTGTATAACACTATGTGATAAAGCTTGTCAGTGACTTGCGCCAGGTCGGTGGTTTTCTCCGAGTCCACTGGTTTCCTCCACCAATAAAACTGACCGCCACGATATAACTGAATAAAGAAATGGCACACTGCACATGTTGTTGATCTTTATGATTACATATGCCCAACAACAGAACCCTTGCATATCATAAGGACTGATATTTAGACATACAGTGTGTATGATATACGAAGTTATCGATTCATTTGCAACAAATCCTTAATGTGCACATAGGGGCCGTCGTGGCCGTGATCGTATGGTAGTTGGATTTATAACTATATATGCAAATCATGCCTATCACCACTGATGTTGTGAGCTCGAATCTTGATCAGGGCTAGGTGTACAACATTATGTGATAAAGTTTGTCAGTGACTTGCGACAAGTCGGTGGTTTTCTCCGGGTCCTCCGGTTTCCTCCACCAATAAAACAGACCGCTACGATATATATGAAATATTGCTGAAAGTGGCGTTAAACACAATGAAAACAAAGAACCAAAAATCAATGTGCACATAGAACAAATCATCATGTGGACATAAAACACATCTTCATATGTAAATATTAATGTGCTTTATCCAGAAAAGGCCAACACTTGTATGTGTAAGATTCTTGTTACATGTTTTTTGTTTGTTCATTTTGTCAATTTAATATGTTATTTCTACCATAGGTCCGAATGTGACTGTGCAAGTAAATGAAACGGAGATCCCAGCTGGTAATCAGGCTACCATATTGTGTTCTGTGAAATATCCATTTGGATATGGAATACTATCATTAAATTGGACTCTTGGTGGAATTAACGTTAACTTAAGCAGTGCAAAATATGATGGCATTATCCTTGATACACATACACTCAAAATATATGATTTTCAACCGAGTGATTCCGGCAGATATAGATGCATTACTGCGAATGCAATGGGAACAGGACATGGTGAGGAAATACAGCTACAAATGATTGGTAAGTAAAAATATGGAATATATATCTAAGCAAAAAAACAAAAAACAAACAAACAAACAAACAAACAACAAAAAAACATCTATTGCGAGCATGGATTTCTCACAGCAATAACATAGCATAGGTGAAACCTGAGATATGAGATGCGGTGATAATCTATGTTCAACAGTAGTATGTGTTTCGAGGATTTGTCAGCGGTATAAATATAATGTCACATGTTAGGACACCAATATTATGTTTATATCACGCTAGTTGCTTAATGATAGATATTATCTCATGTACAGATCAATGGGAAAATGTAAAAATCATCAATGCAGCTCATTATATGAGTGAATGAGCGATTGCTGTTTAACACCAACTCAGCATTTTTTTCAGCTATATCATAGCGAAAACAAGCTAATTTTCATTAAAATGATAATGGAGTCCGCTTTGTGCTAGACCAACACGCTTAATTTTTTTAGTGGTAGGTTACTGAAACAGCAGTCCTCGGATAGAAATGTCGCCCCTCCCGGACACATTATTCTGATTCCAAGCCAACCAGTCTTTGCTCTTTCTCCTTAATGCTGCGTGCATAGCGGAGAAGCAACACAAACCAATTTCATAGTCTTTGGTTAGAGCCGATCAGGGCTCGAACCCATGTTCTACGCACTCGAGGCGAGCAAGCTAACCATTACACCACCGATCCAGTTAACTCATTTTATGGTATGCATATTGATATATAAATCAATGATATATGAATGCAATATATGTATATTTTCGGAACTGATAGAACAGCAAGCATGTGGCGAGCGGTTTCTGACCTCTTTCAACAGCGAGCGCAAATTAAAGTGTACGTTTACCGACAATACGACATTTTACGCATCTTGTGTTTAGCCTCCAATGTACAAAAGTCCAAACAATTTCCGAACTGTCTTAAGCTTGTAGAAACAAGTGTCGTTCTAATCGCATTTACTGGTATAACTTATATCATGTTCGAGTTTATACTGTTCCCATTTTTTACCATTCTCTCTTTACCTTAATCAGGTACCAGAATGCGACTGCATAGAGCAAATATGTATCCAGCCTATGGATTATTACTACTCAAATATAATGAGTACAGGAAAATTAAAACATACCTATATACAGTTAAACATGTATTAAGAGGTCATCTTTGAGATAAAGAAAATGTGGCCTTATAAAACAGGTGACCTCTTAAAAAAGTTTCAATTCAAATGAAAATTTCTATGACAGGACAAGAAAAATGTGACCTTTTAATACAGGTGACTGCTTAATAGAGGTGACCGTATGTGCAGGTTTGACTGTTATTATCTATGTACCTTTTCATAGCGGTGACCGGTTCTCCTCCAGTGACCGGTCCTCCTACAGTGACAGTTCCGACTCAAGAGTATCTACTGACACCAGGAATTGCCATGACTTTTGCATGTGATGTGCAAGCTAATCCTGCAACAACTGCTATATTCTGGAAGAAAAATGGTGTCACTATATCTGCTGGAGGTAAATACAGCGAGTTAACTCATAGTAGCACATCACTGACCATATCGAATGCAGACGAATCTGACCTTGGGATATATGAGTGTTGTGCAACAAATACGTTTAACACATCATCAACAGTCTGTGGCGAGAACACTGTTATTGTCAAAGGTAGAAAACATAATGTAATATAATATTGATTATTGATTATTTTGTAAATCTACGTCATAGTGGCTAGATAAATTATAAATATGATTTGAATAGGGATAGAGGTTAGGTTTATGGTGTTTAACGCCACTTTCAACAATATTTCAGTTATGTCTTGGCGGACAGTTTTATTGGTGAAGGAAACTGAAGTACCCTGTGAAAATCACCGACCTGCCGGAAATCACTGACAAGCTTTTACACATAATGTTGTATAGTGTACACTTCGCATGAGATTGAGTCTATGTCACTACGTTAGTGGTGATTGGCACTGATTGCATATGCAGTTGTAGATCCAACTACCATACGATCACGACTGTCACAAAGTTGAAACAGTGATGTTCAACAATTCTACTAATTTTACAACAACGAAAAATCACCGCTTACCTCAGAGTATTTAGCAAAGTACAGATGTTGCACATGGACAATGTTTCAGTTTTTTCACTGCGTTAAACTTTAAAATTACAGGAGACTGTGTTATTCGGACAGATTCGGACTTAGATACCATATATTCTAAGCCACAGCGTTGGTGTCATGGTTTTCGTGCTTGCATCAAGTGCGATAGATCGTGGGCCTCGATCGGGTAAAACCAAAAACGATTAAACGGTTAATCGCACAGCATTATTGACAGAAGCTAATGTGCTTAGAATCAGGATAATGTATCCGAGTGGATCGACATATCTATATATGGTATAATTCTATAAAAATACAACCCAGCTTGTTGGTCAAGTACAAAGTAGGGATCATCATTATCTGATGGGAATGTAACATGATATAGCAGGACAATTGCTCATGGTCATTCCTACTACGTGATTTCTACAACGTAAACTATTCCTCTGTCAAATTAATTAAACGGCAGGTATGATGCTTAAATTTACCATCAAATATGTAAAAATAGTTTGAAAAGATCAAAGAGGTAACCAAAATCTGTAATATGAGGAAGGACAGACATCACAATGACCAAGTGAAAAAGGACAAAAGGACAAACAATGATCTACAAAATACTACACTGAAGACTAAAGATCAAGTAACACGAACCCCATTAAGTACCGGCGGAAAACTCAGGTGTTCCGGAAGGATAAGCAGTTCCTGCTCCACTAGTGGCACCCGTCGTGTTAATCTAGTTACAAACCCGGTAATAAGGCACAAACATATTACATATCTAAAATATTTTGATCTAAACTGTATTTGGGTCCGAAGTCTACTCTTAATCAATGTTGTACATTTTGACGGAGCACAGGAATGCCATAGCAGAAATATTGAAGATTCTGAGTACACGCAAGTTTGTTGTGTTGAAAATTCTTGTTAATTTAGCACAAGCATATTGCTTCTTATCACCAGATTAAATAAACGTTAGATAATACAGAAGTGGCAATCAAAAAAGGACAATCCAGAGAAACTGGAAACATTGGGTACACAAGACGAAGCAAAACAAACCAAAAGCACAATACAATTAGCGTTGGACACCGCTATGCGCAAACAAACACAAATAACGTAAATAAGACATGCGCTCTCCTACAACCAACTGGAGGTAATGTCGAACTGAACACAATTTTTATGCAGAAATCGGAACGGACATCATAACGGTGAACTCAGAACGTAAAGGCACATAATAGGACAACATAAAAACTAAGAAGATGAGTAACACGGACCCCACCAATACACTGGGAGTGAACTCAGGTGCTTCCGCAAATGAAAGCCACAAATAAACTTAGATATCTATGGTTTAATTAGTATCACTGATACCTCTGCAGGTGGTCAACATTTTATATACTTTCCCACGGAAGCATCTGCTCAATAATCAGTACTTCGGCATGGATATGGTTTATTAAATAATACAGATGATTAAACTAACGCGTCCAGTTTTATTGGTGGATGAATCCTGAGTACCCGAAAGAACCACCGACCTGCCGCAAGTCACTGACAAACTTTATCATATAATGTTGTATTGAGTACACCTTGCTCGCTCGGGGTTCGAACTCACAACGTTAGCAGTGAAATGCAATGATTGCATAGATAGTTGTAAATCCATCTGCCATAGGATCCCGACCACGGAGATCTCAAGCATTTGACAATAAGCGTACCTAATGAAGGTTATTCCAGAAACATGCCGTTTATAAATACTAAAATATCTACCTTTTTATTCATGTACATTCTTTTATTTATTAAAGCTGAGCCAATAGTCCAGATACTTATCAACAAATATGAATACATACAGGGAGAGGATGTTTCCTTGAATTGTAATTTCACATCTTATCCGGAAGTTGAGGATGTATACTGGAAAAAAGATGGAGTGAGGTTATCGTTTACTGGTCAACTCACATATGGTAATTTTAGTGGCAGTCCGGTCCTGCAGCTTAAAAACATGACACCAAAAGACCGCGGAGTGTATGAATGCTGCGTGGAAAACATAGTAGCTACGAAGTGTGCAGAAAACATTCTCGTAGGAGGTATTGGTTATCTTGATTTCAGTTGACTAAGTGTCAAATGATGCATTAGGTGATGTCTTAAAAATTAAGACAGAAAAAAGGTATGCTAGTTCGAACCTTTCATCGTGTAGATATTTTCAAAATATTTCATACACCATACTTTCATTATATCCTCCTTTTATTTAATAATGTTATCACATTAAGGGAAAATGCATCCACTTTTCTATTTTGTTAGTATTTTAATGATATAACGTGAATAGAATTCTACAAAAGCGTAAAATAATATTAAGCTTTCTCTTTGTCATATTCAGGATGAATTTTTGGCGAAGTAATCAACCATGATAATGATACACCGAAACTCAAATGCCATCGCTTCCGAAACCATATGTCCACCATGATAGATTAGTAAGAAACAATATGTATGTAAATGAAGATGAGATACTATCCAACATTACACTTATACACAAGCACATGAACAGCGTTTTTATTGCTGTTCCACATTTCACAGTCACAGTAGCACAATCTATCACTGTTTATGCTGCTGTATTATTCATGTGTACAGTATTTGATAGTTAAATACGTACATTTACAGACCAGTGCATGCGTGTGTGACGATTAGCTTGGACATCCCTAATCATGATTCGTTAGTGTGGATGTACATGTAAGTTCATTGCGGACACAAACTGACCATGTGACCGTACTGTCTATTTTTATCCTACTGTACATGCGAATGGGCAAAACTAGCACATGGCGTTGATACCTAAAAACTAAACTATGTAATTTATTATATATTAAGTTAATAAAGACTCTTTCCTTACAGGGGATTTTAGATTAGCTGTATTGTGTGTAGTTTTCAGATTGCTTCAACATCCTGTTCCAATATAATAAATATGTGTACATTCCCTATTTGATTCTAAAATTAAACGTTATTTATTTTTTTTTTAATTTGAGTTATTTCCCTTATGGAAGAAAACAATGATTCCCTAGCCTTGTAAGAGCAACGGAAAGGACAAATAACATGAGCACAATTTTCCTTAAATTTA
>MJUT01003413.1:70064-84611 GCA_002080005.1 Gigantidas platifrons
GGGATGATAACCAGGCCAATATGGAAATGCCCATGTATTAAACAATTTATTATATACTTCCGACATCTGCAGACGTAAACACCGGAAGTTGTTTATTTTGTCTGAAGCGCACGAGGGGCACCTAATAACCGGTTATTAGTATGTACTAATAGTTAATACTGGTGTGTAAGAATTCCCTTAACAATAGAAATGTTTCCTGTTCTGTTGCTTCCTCTCAACATATAACAAAATTTAATGACAACAAACATGAACAATAAAATAGCAGGGTCTGTAGAATAGGTAAAGAAATATACATATAATTGTTTTACATAATATTAACTACATGTAGGTCATGTATACTAGTATACATTATGCAACTGTACCCGTTTAGCAGACAACATGCCACTATTGGAGCAGGAACTGATTACCTTTCCGGAGCACTCGAGTTCACCCCCAGTGTTTAAAGGGGTTCGCTTTACTCGATCTATAGCTTTATGTTAATGTTTTGTAGATCGTTGTTTGTCCTTTTTACTTTTTCATTTGGCTGCTGTGTTGTTTGTTCTTTTTCGATATATGGATTCTGATTACCCCTTTGGCATCTTCAAACTCTTCTTTGATTTCATAAATGCTTGCTTAATACAGTCATTAACAGTATATCACACTTTATCACGGGTTCTATTTGAGCAGTCAAATTACATTGACTGAATAAATTTGCGTTTTGTATGATCACTGACCAAGATATAGTTTTACTGGTACCAGATTCATTTAGAGCAACAGTAAGACACTGTAACAGTAGAAGCACGGACCCCAAAGATTTCTGATATTTTCAGATAATTTAGACAGCCATGGAAATGGTCATTTATGTTTAGAGATACTAGTATAAAGAATGTCCTGCCACTGCTTCTGACAGTCATGACAGTGTCCATGTCTGTATATACTTCTATGATATTTTCTTTTCAGTTTTCGTTGAAATTCCAAGAATGACATACAACGTTACATTTGGTGACTCTATAGAGTTGAACTGTACAATATATTATGCACCAGACTTAAAAGATGTAACATTGTTACGATCAACTATTCCTCACGTTGCTGAGGACATGGGTGATGCTACTAAGTACAGTGGTTCCTCAATTGTTAGTCCACATTTGGCAATTCAAAATGTAGTCTTGGCCGATAATGGATTTAACTACTGCAAAGCAAACAATGATTATCAAGAAATTGTCAGCAGTCCTATCACATTAAGTGTTTTCGCAGGTAAGTAGGTACAGTAAATTTACTTTGCAAACTGACAAAAATCTTTTTTTAATAGCTACTTTGGAACGGAGGTCAACAACAAAGGAAATATTTCACCAATTACAATCCAGCAAGACAAAGTAACCCCCATTGCAATCCAGACCGAAAAAATAATACTAAATACATATAAATATATAACCCCTAAGAGTAACATGGTTGTTCCTTAACATTGGATTACTTCATCAATTACGATAAACTGTAAACAAATATTACACCTTAGATCTAAGTTCTCTAGACAAAATGTATGCCAATTTATACCTGTTACAAGTTGGCTTGTATTTGTATAACAGTTTGGAAGTTTGAGACATACATTATCACTAATATGGCAGCGAGTCTGATAGGTTAGTGAACATGTTTGTCGAGAAGAGCTTGAAGATACCAAAGGGGTAACTAGAATCCGTAAATCGAAGAAGAACAGACAACACAATAGCCAAAAGATTGAGTAAAACGAACCCCACTAAAACTCCGGAAGAACAAGCAGTTCCTCATCCACTAGTGGCACACGTCGTGTTAATCTAGTTACATATATATTCCATAACGGTCATCCAAGTCATGCTGACGCCCGTAAATCTTTCGAAGTGATGACTTCAACTGACGTTATTTTTGTCGACAATGTTCTAATCATAATGCGCTTGCCTTCTCACTACTGACTGATAATTTTCAATATATGAGACACTTCATTGATACTTACAATCTCATGTTTTTTTCTTCAAAGAATGAGAATCAAAATCGCCGGCAATTTCAACAATCATTATGAAGCAAAAGAAATGGATGTTACGTAACAAAGGGTTTAATTACAATTTGGTATTTTTTCAGCTACCCCTACTGTTGCAATAGACCAATCAGAAATCATTGTCAATATATCAGATCACGTGACCTTGTCTTGTACACATACTGGGGCGATACCAGATGTCACTAGTGTTAAATGGTACAAAGAGGTCAATGGCGTAATTAGTGAAATTGTGACGTCACCGGCAATACCGTCACTAACATTAGCGTCTGTTGTTATGGCGGATGCAGGAAATTACACTTGTAGTGCAACTAATGCAGTTGGTCAAAGCAACAGTTCAACACGTGAACTTAAAGTTTATCAAGGTACTTTAATTATGTTTCTCAGCTCGATTTATATTCATGTGTACATTAACAACAAGACGGCATTAGTGGTGAAATTGTTAAGGTATTCGACAACAGTATTTTCATGAAAAACCTCAGGTGACAGATAAATAACAAAACAAAAAAAACCAAACCAGCAAACAAAAAATGATAACACACACTCAAAAATACAATTCGATATAGTCATGATGTGCTTTGAGAACAGTTGTATTTCTACAACGTGTTTTATTAATAACATGGTCGCTGTTTCCTGAAGACTGTATATTCATCTATAAATTGAATGAAAAACATATCCAGAAATGATGGGTAATTTGCTCATTTGCATATCTAAGATGGCGACGCCGGGACGTCTGCAATTTTCATATGATCTCTATAGAAGATAATGTTTATTACTGCATGCATGTTAATTGCCGGAATTGAAAATGGGACTTTGAATCAAGCCAACCGTGAAATATTCGAGATTCCTGGATTGTATGAAAATCCGAGGCGGCAAACCCTTACACTGGCCTTCAAGTCTATGTAAAATGTCTGAAATACATGAAATTGGTGGAGTTCAACACCAAATTTACCAAAGAATAATATTTTGCGGACAACTTGCCGGAATTAATTTAGATTCCTGAACTCTGGATAGATTACTATTCACAAACCTTATATTTCTAACTTCTAAACTCGAGGTTCCCACATTAAATATAATATGATCATTTTTGCAAACACGCAAGTTAAAAAAATGGTTAAATTTGAAAGAAAACAACAAAACTATTTGTATTTTAGCAGACGAAAAACTTTGCGGAAGTTAACAGAAACATGTTAATTATTGAGCCATTGACGAAAGCAATAAATGTCCGTGTTATAAGCAATTATTTGAGAAATCTGAGGAGCAATCCATCCAGTTTGAAAATACAGTCACGTGATTAAAATCTAATTTAAATGTAAGGAATATTTATGAGGAAAAGTACATTAAATTTCGGGACATGAGTCATAACTGATCATGAGAGAGTGAGTGATTGTTGTTTACCACCATCTCAGTAATTTTCGGTTACAAGTATTTCATGAGGAGAACAAGTTAATTATCAATTAGATGATGATGAGGTCCGCTTTATACTTGACCAACACTCTTGGTTGGATTTTTGTATACATATATCTTGTCTCACAAATGATTTAATTACAGTTTGGTGTTATTTCAGCTGCCCCTACTGTTACAATACAACAATCAGAAATCATTGCCAATACATCAGATCACGTGACCTTGTCTTGTACATACACTGGGGCAATACCAGATGTCACTAGTATTAAGTGGTACAAAGATGTCAATGGCGTAGTGAGTGAAATTATGACGTTACCGGCAATACCGTCACTAACATTAACGTCTGTTGTTATGGCTGATGCGGGATATTACACTTGTAGTGCAACTAATGCAGTTGGTCAAAGCAACAGTTCAACACTTGAGCTTAAAGTTAATCAAGGTACGTTAATTATGTTAGGTAAGTAAAGAGTATACATGTCTTTATTCATAGCCATAAACACACATATATGTGGCTTATTACTCTCCTGGTTTGGCATAGTCATTGCAATTAAGAAAATATGAAAATTATGAACAGTAAATTAGGTCAAATGAACATGTAGAATAACACCAAGGCCGCGGCAATAGTGCCACTAGTGGAACAGCAACTACCAACCCTTCCGGAGCACATAGGTTCAGTGTTGTCTATCCTTCTTCTATTTACGACTATTGATTACCCTTTGACATCTTCCGTCTTTTCTTTCTCTCACATGTTATGTTATATATACCTTACTATACATAGTTTTGTTCTATATCATTATACAGTTTGGCGCGCTGTCTAGAATCTCACAAATGTTTGCATTATTGTCTCCATGGTGATCTGTTTCTCAATTTCCCCTCAAATTGTTATATTAACGTATCAATCAGTGTCTATCACCACTCACTAACGTTGTGAGATCAAATTCCGCTCAGGCGAAGTGTACTCGATACAACAGTATGTGATTAAGTTTTGCAGTGACTTGCTGCAGGTCGGCGGCTTTCTTCTGGTACTCCGGATTCCTCCACCAATAAAACTAACCACAACGATTTAATTGAAATATTGCTGAAAGTGGCATTAAACATCATAAACGTAACCAATAACCCTATTAATCTATCTGAGAAAACTGAAGTTCTCTTTAATTGCTTTTCCTAAATGGATGTTAATTAAATGTATTCTATTTTTAGTCCAACCAATGTGTCCATGTGACTGTGCTTACAAACAACGGCTTGACTATTGGGCGACACACGGCGTTCCAAATCACACCATGGAAGATTGGCGAATAATTCTAGCACCTGTTGTCGACGAAATTATGAGAAATCTAACAGTCAATAAAGCAAATTTATCAGCGACTATCAGAAGACTTACCAGTGCACCTGATAGCCGACAATCTGCCAGATCGATGGGCGTAGTTGGAATTGTGATGGTCAGTCTATTGTGTAATTTCCTATTGAACGATCATTGATTTTCAACATAATGTGTTATTCATTATACTGATTCTTTGTTGGAGAAAGGACAACCAACTTTAGCATATTTTTTTCATAATTTGAAGATGTTTGAACCTTAAAAAAGAGGATAATTCTATAGAACATTGGCAATCCAAAACTTGTTGCAACACTGAAATTTTGAACAGATTATTGGACAAAATATATGTTTTTGTTCACTAAATTGCATGCAAATCGACCATTTTTATCTCCTTAAAGGGAAATCTCTTTACAGGGAGATAACACCGATCAAACGGCTAATTTTAGACCCATACCCGTAAATGTACAAATGGTCTTTTAATTTAGATGTGAATGGTTGCATCATATCTTGAGGAAAGCAGATAAAATGCATCGATTATATGTAACCATCGATACAGAATAAATTAATGCGTTGAACAGTATTTAACATATTGTTTGTTTTTATGTTATATGACGATATTTGGTATATGCAATGACAGTTTATATCTATATTCAATAAATTATGTTATTACATTTATAGTTTCATACAATATTATAAAACCTTACATTTTGTTTGTTTTGTGATTAATCGTCACATTGCACGACAGGTTTTCATAATAAAAGGTATCTGATCTATTTTTAGCAGTGGGAAAAATCCCAGCTAAATTTATAAATTTNCCAAAGAATAATATTTTGCGGACAACTTGCCGGAATTAATTTAGATTCCTGAACTCTGGATAGATTACTATTCACAAACCTTATATTTCTAACTTCTAAACTCGAGGTTCCCATATTAAATATAATATGATCATTTTTGCAAACACGCAAGTTAAAAAAATTGTTAAATTTGAAAGAAAACAACAAAACTATTTGTATTTTAGCAGACGAAAAGCTTTGCGGAAGTTAACAGAAACATGTTAATTATTGAGCCATTGACGGAAGCAATAAATGTCCGTGTTATAAGCAATTATTTGAGAAACCTGAGGAGCAATCCATCCAGTTTGAAAATACAGTCACGTGAATAAAATATAATTTAAATGTAAGGAATATTTATGAGGAAAAGTACATTAAATTTCTGGACATGAGTCATAACTGATCATGAGAGAGTGAGTGATTGTTGTTTACCACCATCTCAGTAATTTTCGGTTACAAGTATTTCATTAGGAGAACAAGTTAATTATCAATTAGATGATGATGAGGTCCGCTTTATACTAGACCAACACTCTTGGTTGGATTTTTGTATACATATATCTTGTCTCATAAATGATTTAATTACAGTTTGGTGTTATTTCAGCTGCCCCTACTGTTACAATACAACAATCAGAAATCATTGCCAATACATCAGATCACGTGACCTTGTCTTGTACATACACTGGGGCAATACCAGATGTCACTAGTATTAAGTGGTACAAAGATGTCAATGGCGTAGTGAGTGAGATTATGACGTTACCGGCAATACCGTCACTAACATTAGCGTCTGTTGTTATGTCTGATGCAGGAAATTACACTTGTAGTGCAACTAATGCAGTTGGTCAAAGCAACAGTTCAACACTTGAGCTTAAAGTTAATCAAGGTACGTTAATTATGTTAGGTAAGTAAAGAGTATGCATGTCTTTATTCATGGCCATAAACACACATATATGTGGCTTATTACTCTCCTGGTTTGGCATAGTCATTGCAATTAAGAAAATATGAAAATTATGAACAGTAAATTAGGTGGAATGAACATGCAGAATAACACCAAGGCCGAGGCTATAGTGCCACTAGTAGAACAGGAACTACCTACCCTTCCGGAGCACATAGGTTCAGTGTTGTCTATCCTTCTTCTATTTACGACTATTGATTATCCTTTGACATCTTCCGTCTTTTCTTTCTCTCACATGTTATGTTATATGTACCTTACTGTACATAGTTTTGTTCTATATCATTATACAGTTTGGCGCGCTGTCTAGAATCTCACAAATGTTTTCATTATTGTCTCCATGGTGATCTGTTTCTCAATTTCCCCTCAAATTGTTATATTAACGTATCAATCAGTGCCTATCACCACTCACTAACGTTGTGAGATCGAATTCCGCTCAGGCGAAGTGTACTCGATACAACAGTATGTGATTAAGTTTTGCAGTGACTTGCTGCAGGTCGGCGGCTTTCTTCTGGTACTCCGGATTCCTCCACCAATGAAACTAACCACAACGATTTAATTGAAATATTGCTGAAAGTGGCATTAAACACCATAAACGTAACCAATAACCCTATTAATCTATCTGAGAAAACTGAAATTCTCTTTAATTGCTTTTCCTAAATGGATGTTAATTAAATGTATTCTATTTTTAGTCCAACCAATGTGTCCATGTGACTGTGCTTACAAACAACGGCTTGACTATTGGGCGACACACGGCGTTCCAAACCACACCATGGAAGAGTGCCGAATAATTCTAGCACCTGTCGTCGACGAAATTAGGAGAAATATAACAGTCAATAAAGCAAATTTGTCAGCAACTATCAGAAGACTTACCAATGCACCTGATAGCCGACAATCTGCCAGATCGATGGGCGTAGTTGGAATTGTGATGGTCAGTCTAGTGTGTGGTTCTTTAACGTTACTTGACATAACAGCGTTTCGTAAACACCTCGCGGCTATTCGTGTCATGATGAACCATTGAAACCTTATGAAATGACATATGTATGGTAATACAGTAAAACTCGTCTAAACCGAACCCCTTTGGAATTTAAGAATTTGTTCAGTTTAGACAGGGGTTTGGCTTGCACATGTTAAAATTACATAAACATTTAGTAGATTGGACCTTAAAGTATGTCTGGTTTAGGCTGGATTTCGGTTAAACTCAGAATTCGGCTTATACAGGTTCACTGTATATTCAGACTTTATCTTAAAAAAAGTACTTAATTATTTTACTGAAAAAAGTGAAATTTGTTGATCAATTTTTGCTTAAGTTACTGGATTGGGATGAAAAAAAATGAAAATTGCACCTCCGTCAGTGACGTCACCATGTTTATTTTGAATGGTGTCACTACGAAATATAATTGCACCATATACCAAGAAACTCGTTGGTTTTCAATGTGGATTTTGTCTGAACTTCGTATACCTGTCTATATAATAAACATGGTAACTAGTTTATCTGTTCTATTGTCAAATATATTCCGCTCGGGTATGGACTACTTTTTGTACTCATATTCATGCACTATGCACATTGTGAATTAAATGTGTAGTTCGGTCACCTGTGGAATATATTTGATTATGATAGAAAAAAAAATCCTTTTACTATCAAACCAAGTATTAATTAACTACAGGAAAAATGAGATAAGAACGATTTATTGTTTTGAGAGATTTGAACCTTTGTTTTCACCAACCATACCATTAATTGGTAATTAATCAATCGTTTTTCTGTGCTGTGTTATGTGTGTGGGTTTTTTTTGTCGTCGTCCTGTGGTTTTGTTCCCAATGTTGCCACTTTTTCTAGATTGTTATTCACGATTGCCATTTCGGTTTTCTCCAACGTTTAATTTCCTATTGAACGAACATTGATTTTCAACATAATGTGTTATTCATTATACTGATTCTTTGTTGGAGAAAGGACAACCAACTTTAGCATAATTTGAAGATGTTTGAACCTTAAAAAAGAGGATAATTCTATAGAACATTGGCAATTAAAAACTTGTTGCAACACTGAAATTTTGAACAGATTATTGGACAAAATATATGTTTTTGTTCACTAAATTGCATGCAAATCGACCATTTTTATCTCCTTAAAGGGAAATCTCTTTACAGGGAGATAACTCCGATCAAACGGCTAATTTTAGACCCAAAGCCGTAAATGTACAAATGGTCTTTTAATTTAGATGTGAATGGTTGCATCATATCTTGAGGAAAGCAGATAAAATGCATCGATTATTTGTAACCATCGATACAGAATAAATTAATGGTTGAACAGTATTTAACATATTGTTTGTTTTTATGTTATATGACGATATTTTGTATATGCAATGACAGTTTATATCTATATTTAATAAATTATTTTATTACATTTATAGTTTCATACAATATTATAAAACCATACATTTTGTTTGTTTTGTGATTAATCGTCACATTGCACGACAGGTTTTCATAATAAAAGGTATCTGATCTATTTTTAGCAGTGGGACTCGCAGCTGCAAGTGATAAAGTTTACCAGTTGATTTCCCATGGTCAGTGGTTCTCTCCGGGTGCTCCGGCTTCTTCCACCACTAAAACTGGTCGACATGATATAGCTGAAATATTGTTGAAAGTGGCGTAAAAACACCAAAAATCAAATGAAATAAAATCTTTTTATTTTGGCCATTGCATTGTCTGTCCTACTCCTATTTAGAGGATGTGCCGGGGGTAGAATAGGCACCAGGTTTCTCCGCCCTAAAGGCACTAGTTATCTAAAAGGGGGCAACCCCGAGGGAACCCCCGGGTTTATAAATGGGACCGATAGCTTCTTCTGCTTGAAGGGGCATCCGTCGGATGTGCGGGATGTATAAATTGACAACTAACCCGTCCTTCGGATGAGACGTAAATAAAACCGAGGTCCCTTGTTGAGAGATTGCCATCCTCTTCGCACGTTAAAGAACCCAATCAATCAATCAATCAATCAATCAATCAATCAATCAATCAATCAATCAATCAATCAATCAATCAATCAATCAATCAATCAAACAATCAATCAATCAATCAATCAATCAATCAATCAATCAATCAATCAATCAATCAATCAATCAATCAACGATTTCCACATGAAACGATGTTCGGTTCGTATTTACCTCCAGTTGTTTGTAGGAGGGCTCATGTCTTATTTACATTATTTGTGTTTGATTGGTTCGTATTTACCTTCAGTTGTTTGTAGGAGGGCTCATGTCTTATTTACATTATTTGTGTTTGATTAGTTCGTATTTACCTCCAGTTGTTTGTAAGAGGACCCATGTCTTATTTGCGTTATTTGTATTTGATTGGTTCGTATTTATCCCCAGTGGTTTGTAGGAGGGCTCATGTCTTATTTACATTATTTGTGTTTGATTGGATCGTATTTACCCCCATTTGTTTGTAGGAGGGATCATGTCTTATTTACGTTATTTGTGTTTGCTTGGTTCGTATTTACCTACAGTTGATTGTAGGAGTGTTCATGTCTTATTTACATTACTTGTCTTTGATTGGTTCGTATTTACCTCCAATTGTTTATAGGAGGGCTCATGTCTTATTTACGTTTTTTGTGTTTGATTGGTTCGTATTTACCTACATATGTGTTTGATTGGTTCGTCTTTACCTACCGGTTTTTGTAGGAGGGCTCATGTCTTATTTACATTACTTGTGTTTGATCGGTTCGTCTTTACCTCCTGTTGTTTGTAGGAGGGCTCATGTCTTATTTACGTTATTTGTGTTTGATTGGTTCGTATTTACCTACATATGTGTTTGATTGGTTCGTCTTTACCAACCGGTTTTTGTAGGAGGGCTCATGTCTTATTTACATTACTTGTGTTTGATCGGTTCGTCTTTACCTCCTGTTGTTTGTAGGAGGGCTCATGTCTTATTTACGTTATTTGTGTTTGATTGCACGTAGTGGGGTTCAACACATTTTATATTGTGTTTTTGTTTATTTTTCATCGTTTTGTATGTCCTACATGTATGTTTCCAGTTTCTCTGGATTGTCCATTTGTGGTTGCCCCTTTGGTATTCTCTAACCTTTATCTTATTTACAAGTATCAAACACGTTTTTATGAAACAAAAATAATATGCATAAGTTTTAATTATTGTTAAATACAATGTAATATATAAATATAAGCATAAGCATTTGCTATTAATATACTATCAGTCTGTAAACTAGTTGCAATGTTTTAAATAGCTACATGTATAATGAGATAGACTAAGTGCTTACTGTTCACCGATCATCAGCTTTCTTGCGCGTTTCAATGATCATGGTGGAACCGTTGTCACATGTTCTAGTTTGAAGTTCGTCTACTTTGCGAATTCTAATATGCGATCTGAGCTAATTGATGTGGCAGTTTATTTCATGAAAGGTGATACTAGTAAATCAATCCGAAAAGAAGTAATACCATCTATAAAATAGAAGGAAGTTGCTAAATGAACCTCAAAGAATACCAAAGGACAATTAAAAATGGATAATTTAGAGAAACTGGCAGCATAGTGTACATAAGACGAAAAAAAAACAAGCTGAAAGAACAACACAATATGTGTTTCACACCACTATACTTAAACAAATACAAATAACGTAAATAAGACATGATTCCTCCAACAAACAACTGGAGGTACAAGACGAGCTAAATAACATACAATGTAGTGCATGCTATACAAAGCTGCTATTGGATACAGTGAATATGCATAGGAGGGTTGTGGCTATGGTGTTTAACGCCACTTCCAACAATATTTCAGCTATATCGTGGTGGTGTGGATATGTATTGGGTGTAAAGGCTAACCACCGAACATTGTTTTTATTCAGATATTATTTATGCTATTAAATGCATGTATAATACTGATATAGAGACTAGATAGTGCAGCAAAGATAAATATTCGTCGTTACAAATGTAAGCAGATTGTTGAAACAAAGAAACATTGTAGAGAGATAGATGATTAATCATATTTCAAACTGATGTGTGATAAAACCACCGACCTGTCGCAATTCACTGACAAACGTTATCATATAATGTTTTACCGAGTACACCTCACCATGAACGGGTTTCGAACTCACAACTACCCACAGGTCATGACTACGACGGTCCCAGTGTGATATTCATAACTCAATAAATCTGTGAATAAACGAATAAAAAACTAGATGTGTCGGAACGACAGGAATGTCCTCGCCGTGAATATTAAGGAGGCTCGCAAATGTTTCACCCTTTTTTAATTCCCTCACTAATAGGCTAAGAATAGCAAATTATTGTTTAAGATCTGTATCCTCAAGCCTCCTTAAGTTCACAAAATGTATCCAAGGAAACGATAATGCCGGAACAAATCTTGATATGATCAGGAATCTACAACACTTGCATATGAATAAGAAGTCCTATACCTATAAAACATTACCTTTTAATAGCCATTGCATTTTTTTTTCTGAAGTAAAGGTGTCATGTGGTCTAAGTAATAACAACCATAATTGATATCAAATGTCCTCCAGTGAAAACAAGGTACACTGTTGATCCGTAGATTGTGGTGGGGAAGGTCACACGCTGTTGTAGGTCATTTGTTTTGAAATGCTGAACTACTTTTTCATAAAGATATGGAGTGGTATTGCGATTAACATTGCAATTTTCAAGAACAATGGTAGGTCAGATGCTGACAATGGATGGAGCAGATGTAAATAATTTACAAATACCGAATCACTGGATACAGGAGAGCGATACAACACTATACTTATAGATGTTAAGGATGTTTGTATCTTAATTTCAATTAATTCTGCAATTGGTAGTCTAACACCACGAATGACTTCTGTTTTGAGAGATTATTTGACACAGATCATTATTCCATGAGTGATGTGGTTTGCTTCTATAGACAGTTGTGTGCCGTTGTATTTATCTATCTTCATATTGTCACCAGAATTTAATACAGATATATCATGTTTGGAAGGGGTATTAGCGAAAAATACCAGTCGAGAGACGAAAAATTTCCCGAGCCGAACGGCGAGGGAAATTTAGTCTCAAGACTGGTATTTTCCGCAAATACCCCTCCCAAACATGATATATCTGTTTAATTACACCGAATATTATTTAGAACACTGGCTAAATAAATAATACCTTTTGTTTGTCGTTTTCAGGACCTAACATGATGTATCTGTTTAATTCAACCGAAAGATGTTACATAAAACGCACAACTGATAACGTTTTACAAATTTGTCACAAACGTCTCGGTGAAGGGTAAAAACGGCAAATACGATTTTGCAAATACCATGAAAAAAAGGTAAATCTTATGCAAATACACCTACATGAAGTAAAAATTCTGCAAATTCACAATGGAAAGCATGAATTTGTAAAAAGAATATCACAGCTATTAACCAATCAGGATCCAGCATTCTTATATAAGGTGTAATTAAAAAAAAAATTTCAGTAAGGCAAATGATATCAGCATATAATAATATGGGATCTTCAAGTATATTTGGAAAATGATGTTTTGCTGATCTGGTATTTAGTAGTGAAACTATGATATTGTCGATGTTGGTATCGGCTCATCAGTTTTAATTTGTCGCAGTCTTGTCATCTATCTTCTTCTTTTCTTCTTTTTTTTTCTTTTTTTAAATTTAAATCAAATCAAATACAAATGTATCTAAAAGCACAGTTGCTTTAAGTTGGAACAGCAATTTGAATAATATGTAAAATTCTAAAATCCAAGGACAGTGATTTGGCCAAAATTATTCAGTGGGAACTCATCATTGTAATTCCAAATACCAAAAATCAAGTCAATATCTCAAAGCATGGCGACATAAAGTGGTGACAACTAAATAGTTGGCCAAAAGTCCAAGGTGCGTAAATTAGCCCAAAATCATTAAATCGGAACGAAATTCAAACGTGATCTGTAACTCATCACTATACATTCACATACCAAAAATCAAGTCAATATATCAAATCATAGTGAAAAAAGTGGTGACAACTAAATATTTGACAGAATTTCAAAGCGCAACGGCTGTAAGTTGCCCAAAAATCATTCAACCGGAACGAATTTCAAAGTTGATCTGTAACTCATCACTATACACTCATATACCAAAAATCAAGTGAATATATCTAAGCATAGCAAAAAAAAAAAAAAGTGGTGGACAACTGAATATTTGGTCAAATTTCAAAGTCCAAGGGCCATAACTCGGCCAAAAATCATAGAACCGGAACGAAACATATACTTGATATGTAACTTATTATTATACACCCACATACCAAATATCAAGTCAATATCTCACAGCATAGCGAAAAAAGTGGTGACAGCTGTTTTATTTCGGAATTACGGAATGACGCACATAGGTAACACTATTCATAAAAAGATATTTAATGATACTAGTGACATTTACAAATAACACGTAACAATATATTAAAGCATATTGATTACACATTAACGCTATTATTAATTATGTATCTAGGCATACTAACTTTTGCAAAATGATCTCGTTACGCTTTGGAGAAATAAAAAGTACAACAAATGAAATGCGATATATGCAATGTAACTTCAGAATATTATATGGTGACAAACAAAACAAATATAATTATTCCATTTCTTTTGTCAATAAATCCATTTCCACGATCCGAAATAAAATAAATCCTTTGAATTTTAAGCAACAATGACGCCAGATAATTAACATGTTAAAATTTTATGTTATTTTCTATTTATGGCGAATTAAACATGTTTCAGTATTCATCGAATAAATTGAATTGTAGTTTCCCCTTTTTGATTCAATGTTCGTTTTTATTTTTTAAATTAGAAGGTGTTGATTTAGATTAGGATTTACGTCAGGAACCTGTATATTTAATAATAATAATAATAAAAAAAAAAAAATGCCACACTGTTGGAACACCTCCATAATCCAATACAAAAATCGTAGAAAAAGGTGAAATCGATATTCTTCACATGCAAATACATGACCGCTAACTTTCCTGGCTTGTTACAGGCACTTCAATACGTGACGGTGTTAAACTAGCTTGATGTGTCTAAACCTCCT
>MJUT01003413.1:95691-109529 GCA_002080005.1 Gigantidas platifrons
CATGAGTAGACTGAAATTAAAAGTCAATAACTGCTTTATTAAATAATAAAGAATTTTTCAAGCTTTTCAACAGTATATTCAACAAAATAGACTATAATTGTTTTATAATTTTTCAGTATTATTATTTAAATATTAAAATTTTGAACTTTGATGAAAACTGAATTTTAAAAAAAATTTATTATTTTGAAATTTTTGAAAATATTGACTTTTTATTGCGATTTGATTGGCCGACTGGAAATGAAATCTCGTCTCTGGTTGGACAACATTGAAACACCGAATCGATCCCCTGAGGCTCACGCGAGGTGAACACTCTCTGAGGTATAACCAAGAAAGTACTGTTTAGGCCAATCAGCGAAAAGCAAAATTCCTTATCATTTAATAATGTTGTACATATAATTTAAGTAATTATGTTTATTATATTGTATTTGGTCATTTGACTTGTTTTCAGGTAAATGTTCTGTTAGTTGCGTCAGATTCGGATACATTCCATATGAAACTAACAGAACCATTTGGAGATTTCAGTCTTGAAACTTTATTATCAAAGACACCATTCAATGCAGATTCATGGGAAGAATCACTTTCGATCTCAATCAACCCTACCGACCATCATCTGATAAAGTAAGTAACATGCCTGGTTATATGGTATGTCTTTACGAATAAAATGAAAAACATAAAATGTCACAATTTCGGAAGAGTTCCAGATTTACATTGCCTCAATACGTTAAAGGGATGTGATCGTATGGTAGTTGTATTTACAACTACCTATGCAATCAGTACCTGTCACAACTGATGTTGTGAGTTCGCATCACGATCAGGGCGAGGTATACACCATTTTTTTTATAAAGTTTGTCAGTGACTAGCGACAGGTCAGTGGTTTTCTCCTGGGCCTCCAGTTTCCTCCATCAATAAAGCTGACCGCAATTAAATAACTGAAATATTGTTGAAAGTGGCGTTAAACACCATCAAACACACATCAAACAAACAATCAATCAGTTAATTACTATGGAAACTAATGCTTTCTTCCACATATATAGGCACTATGATAGCATTGCTCCTAAAGACTGTTAAATTATTGGGTTTTCCAGCCCCCCGGATTCTGAAAATACCTGATTAACGTCTATTACAGAAATGTGTTGTGTAGACTAATTCTACGTTTTTGTTGTAAAATTGTAGAAAAAGACAAACTCAGTACCCCTAACACACAAATGCATTCTGCTCAATTTCCTGACTTGGTACAAACACTTCAATAAAAGTCGCGAATGTAAGTTAGTTATATAGACTCAAGCATAACTCATACATTTCATAAGCTGTCTAATTCTATATTAGCAGGCAGTTAAATCAATGAAAAGATATTAAATGGTGGACGGTTTTTCGCTTTGTATTTTACTTGTGTTGGTCGCTTTTTGTTGTTGAAATTTTGTTGATAAATTAATTTGCTGTTAACCAGATATTTTATTAACATTAGAGTTCGGACCCATTTCCAGTTGTATGTCATTTTTGTAAAAGCAACATGCTTCGGTCATGCACATCGCCAATTTGAGTGTCTTTGCAAACAATATATGCATTGTTCAGACGTGTATCATATCGAAGTTCTACTTATATGCAATATATATTTGGTTCAGACGTATCACCAATTGTAGTCCAATTGTATGCAATATATATTTCGCTCAGACGTATCACCAATTGTAGTCCTATTGTCTACAATATATATTTCGTTCAGGCGTATCACCAGTTGTAGTCCTATTGTCTACAATATATATTTCGTTCAGACGTATCACCAGTTGTAGTCCTATTTTCTACAATATATATTTCACTCAGACGTATCACCAATTGTATTCCTATTGTCTACAATATATATTTCGCTCAGATGTATCACCAATTGTAGTCCTATTGTCTACAATATATATTTCGTTCAGGCGTATCACCAATTGTAGTCCTATTGTCTACAATATATATTTCATTCAAACGTATCACCAGTTGTAGTCCTATTGTCTACACTATATATTTCGTTCAGACGTATCACCAATTGTAGTCCTATTGTCTACAATAAATATTCCATTCAGACGTATCACAAATTGTAGTCATATTGTCTACAATATATATTTCGTTCAGACGTATCACCAATTGTAGTCATATTGTCTACAATATATATTCCGTTCAGGCGTATCACCAATTGTAGTCCTATTGTCTACAATATATATTTCATTCAGACGTATCACCAATTGTAGTCATATTGTCTACAATATATATTTCGTTCAGGCTTATCACCAATTGTTGTCCTATTGTCTACAATATATATTTCGCTCAGACGTATCACCAATTGTAGTGCTATTGTCTACAATATATATTTCGTTCAGACGTATCACCAGTTGTAGTCCTATTGTCTACAATATATATTTCGTTCAGGCGTATCACCAATTGTAGTCCCATTGTCTATAATAGATATTTCATTCATACGTATCACCAATTGTAGTCATATTGTCTACAATATATATTTCGTTCAGACGTATCACCAATTGTAGTCCTATTGTCTACAATATATATTTCGTTCAGCCGTATCACCAATTGTAGTCCTATTGTCTACAATATATATTTCGTTCAGACGCATCACCAATTGTAGTCCTATTGTCTACAATAGATATTTCATTCAGACGTATCACCAATTGTAGTCATATTGTCTACAATATATATTTCGTTCAGACGTATCACCAATTGTGGTCCTATTGTCTACAATATATATTTCGCTCATACATTTCTGCAATAGTAGCCCTTCATGCATTCCAACTATTCTCCAATTGTAGTGCGGGACCATCGTGGCCGTGTTCGTATCGTTGTTGGATTTACAACTACCTATGCAATGAGTGCCTATCTCCACTGATGTTATGAGGACGAGGTGTACAACCTTATATGATAAAGTGTTTCAGTGACTTGCGACAGATCTGTGGTTTTCCCGGGTCCTTCGGTTTCCTCCACCAATAAAATTGACCGCCACGATATAACTGATATATCATTGAAAGTGGCGTTAAACACCATCAAACAAAAACAATTTATAGTCCTCCTTGTGCACTTTATATACAGCATCAGTCATAGATTCCGTCCATTCCTTTTTATGACATATCACCAATTGGTAGTAAGATCAGCGCGACGGGTGCTAACAGTAGGGCAGGAACTGTTTACCTCTCTAGAGCATATGGGTTCACATTGGGATTTTAGTTAGGTTCGTGTTGCTCAATCCTAAGTTTTCTCCATATTGTTTACTATTGTTTATCTTTTTCCATTGCATTATCCGTTTCTTAAATATCAGCATATCTTCAATATTTCAACTACACAACTACCATTTGAAAGAACATAAATAATAATGCTAAAGCTTTTGGTAACGCCTGACGAGACGAAAATTATACTGCCTTTGCCACGAAGTTTAAGACTATTGTCGCTAAAACGTTGGCGAATTTTAATTTCTTGTTACTGGAGGTAGCTATATAGTTAATACATACCGTTAAGCCTTTCAAAACTATATAATTACTTCTTCAGCACGGATAACTTTGAATTTATTTGGTTGAATGCTGAAAAGACTCTAATGCATGCTGGAATATATTACAACCCACTTGATGCCAATTCTCCTAAATTTTCGTTCAGTATAAATGGCGTCAACTATACAGGTAAGTATATCATAATAATATAATACAGGTCTTTCCCCATTAAATTTGATAGTACTTGACTTTCTGATTCCCAAAATGTATCGTTTCTAGGGAGTTTTTTGCACTTCTAGTGTCATTCAAAAGGCTGTTTCCGGTCTGTCAATTGCGTCATATGGAAACTGACTAAAAAAACATGTATGGCTTCTAGAGACTGTTCTCACTTCCGGGTCTTACGAATATAACTTCCGGACAGGAAAACAATACCATTTGATAATTCTTAGTATTCTGGTTCCAAATATATATGGTTGCAATCCACTGTTTTGAATCAAAGGTAAGCGTCCGGTTCCATGACCTTTGGCATTGTTTGTAGTTTGGTGAGCGTGCCCCTTACAGCTAAGGTGTCGTACAGAGGATGCAAAACCATAATCTCATCAAAGCTAACTTACACTTTCCATACTGCAAGTCGAAATTGTCAACCTTACGTTACGATATCCGCATAAAACGATGCCCGGTTCGTCTTTACCTCCAGTTGTTTGTAGGAGGACCCATGTCTTATTTACGTTATATGCGTTCGTTTGTGTTTAGTGGTGTCCAACACATATTGTGTTGTGTTTTTGTTTTGATTTTCTTCGTCTTGCCAGTTTCTCTGGATGGTCTATTTTTGATTGCCCCTTCGGTATTCTCTAACGTAATGTACCATCTTCACAAGCTTAAAAACATGTCTTATGTCTATCCCTAGATTCTCTTTACGAGACAAGGTAAGCTTCGACTATTACAGTTATGATTTTATATATAAGACTGAACGACTGGTGCTGCAGTGTATCAATGGTGTGAGTTCAAATCCCGTCGATGGAGAACAAAAAGGAATTTGGCAGCTCAAGAATCTAATTCTAACACTGTTTGGTCATATTTTCAGACATATGCATATATGTTTGTGACAATTGTTGCGTGACGGAGAATAAATATATTATGTATAAAGTTCAAGATTAAGACTCATCGTTCTTTCCAAGAAAACTGCTCAGGCAGTTTTATGTAGGGGTTTATTATCTACTAACATGTGAAAACCACTTGGCATGTTGTGGATAATGTGTTGATGATAACGAAACACAGTATTGATATTTTTGCTTACAACTGGAGCACCTGCGTTCATCCCCGGTTTTTAGTGGGGTTCGTGTTACTCGATCTTTAATTTTATATGTATGCTTAGTAGATCGCTGTTTGTCTTTTTGTCTTTTTTCTTTGGACCATTGTGTTGTCTGTTCTTCCTCGATATACGGATTCTGATTGCCCCTTTGGTATCTTCAAACTCTTCTTGAATTAGAGACTTATTGTTTTTCTTTGATTTACGTTTTCCGATTACACCTTTGGTATCTTCAAACTCTTCTTTGTGTAAGGGTTGATTCTCTACTAACATGTGGAAACACTTGGCATGCTGTGCATAACGTTTTGATGATAACGTAATACCGTATTGGTATTTCTGCTTACTAACGTAATATAAGTAAACAACCCGATTACATAGTAAAAAAATAAAAAAACAAAAAATAACACTCTGTCGGAATAGTTCCAAAATTCATTAGAAAAATAGTAGAAAACTGTAAATCCGATACTCCTCACTTTCCTTACATGGTACAGACACTTCAATAAAATGTGGCGGGGCTAAACTAGTTTGATGGGTCAACATCTCCTCAATGTGGGAAATAATTGATCAAAATAATGTTTTTATTTTCAGCTGGAGGTAATTCTTCTCATGTACTTTCTGACGGTGATGTGAAGTATTTGGAAATAACAATGACAATATCTAGTAAGTTGAGTAACAGTTTGTTTGTTTGTTTGTTTGATGGTGTTTAACGCCATTTTCAACAATATTCCAGTTATGTCATGGCGGTCAGTTCTATTGGTGGAGGAAACCGGAGGAGCCGGAAAAACCACCGTCCTGTCGCAAGTCACTGACAAACTTTATCACATAATGTTGCATACCTCGCCCTGATCGAGATTATAACTCATAACATTAGTGGTGATAGGAACTGATTGCATAGGTTGTTGTAAATCCAACTACCATACGATCATGGCCACGACGGCCCTTGGAGTAACAGTTTGTTGTTGATGTTTTATTAACTGACAGATATAAAAAAAAAAAGAATGGCAAAACATTGTGTAGTTTTTGCCTAATCTATTTAGATTAGGCAAAAACTATACATCACTCATTTATTCTTTAACTTTAACTATTGCCCAGTAATTTGTCATTTTTGTTCTGAAGCTTATACTGAAAAGATGGAAAAAATATAAGAAAAAACACTAAAATTTTTATTTTCACTTCGACAAAAGTTAGAAATCACCCAGTATTTCTTTACAAAATTTTTGTTTTTTTTCTTTTTTAAGTATGAAAGAAGTTGAACCCGAAATACTTTTTATTTTGTAATATGTCATTATGGATTAAATCCCAGGCTATAATTTTGTATTTGAAGCTGATTATGAAATCTAAACGTTCGTTATTACAAGTGAAAAAATGGAGATAAAAAGGACATTATAAAACTCAAAAAAACGTTTTATTTGGTTATAATTTTTCAACAATTTAAGGAAAAGGACGAGACATATTGATTTCACAATTTTTGTATGAATGTATGGAGAAGCCTTGTCACGCAGATTTACTCAGTAGCGAGTATAACCTTAATGCTTACGCCAAAGACCCTGCACTCACCTATTCATTCCACGAACTAAGCAGCTTGTGGAATCTGGTGGAATCGCCTCCATTTTATCAGAATTGCATTTGTTAATTCAGCAATATTTTGACATTGTGGATTACTTTGGTTCACTTCACGACCAATACATTCCCGTAGTGCTCGATTGGGTTCATATCAGGGGACATGGCAGACCACTGACATGTGTAAAACCCACTTACAGCCTGAATTCTCTTAAAGTGCGAGCTCTGTGCTATCTGGCGTAATCGGCCATAAAGATCGTCCTGTCAGCCAATGAATATTTTTCAAAATGGTGTACAACGTGTGTGTTAAGCACTTTGTCGCGGTATGCAACTCCATCGAGATTACCTTATAAGACATTTAATTCTAACTTACAATTAAAAGAAAATCACCCTCGATAGTTACAGCGCCGCCACCGAACGCTGGTGTAATCATCACGTTCCCGTCATTTATGCAATGTTTCTATTACGAATATTACGAGTATTATGGGTCACCTTGCGCGACAGACGCTGCTCATTGAGCCGTCTGTTAACAGTCATAATAGAGGCTTGACCCCAAAAATTCAATTCATCTCGAATACATGCTGACGTAGCAAAACGGCTTTTCCTGGCACAGGGGGCTATTACCCTATGCTCTCTAGGAGTAGTTTTGCGGGGCCTGCCAGATCACAGATGTCCATCAACCGTTCCAGTCGATTCCAAACGCTGCATTAGACGATCAATTACAGAATGGTGTAACCCCTTTGCAATGCCACCCTTCTATTGTTGAAACCTGCATGTGGCATGCAAATAGCTTTCCCCCTCTCTGCAAAAGTCAAATTGCGCCTAACCCTAATTGAGCAATGAAAACACACTGTGCGAAAACCTCTATAACCGCAACTTATAAACACACTCTGTGTAATTATGTGTGACACGAATTGTAAACCGATCCATGACGTTTTACACATTTACAGACATTCATTACAGCAATTGTATGTTCAAAAAAGTTTGTTTGTTTGTTTGTTTGTTTGTTTGTTTTTGTTTTTGTTCTTTTTTTTACAATCATATACATTTATTCATCATTACCTGTTAACAATGCACCTTGGTTGTCCAGGTTCAACCAAGGGTCCCTGTGTTACAATAAAGAATTACATGCACGGGGTCAGACATGTTACTTACACAATAAAAATCATCACATATTTATAAATTATCACACACAGAGACACAAGATAAATATACTTATATTAGATATATAAGCAATTATGCAACCAATATAATTAGTATTCATTCATTATTTATTATTATTATTCTATATTTCGAATACACCAATCGAGTGCACCCTTAAACTATCGTGTTGAGTACACCGATATACATTTAAATGTTGTTAAATTGGTCATGTGGAAAGCATGAGATAGGTTATTCATTTATTTGATTTGTGATATCTGTTAATTTGTCCTTTTCCATATTATTTAAGATGTTTTTTTTTGGTAAAAAATCTAGATTATTATGAAAATGTCTTCTCCAAGCAATTCTAATGGCATGATATCCTAAATTAATTCCATTGTATTTAATTTTATCACCAATTTTCACAATTCCCACTTAAACATATATATTATATGATGTTTATAATATTATCCAGGTTATCACCTTCGTGTTAGCCTAACATAATGTCTTTTTCTCTAAATTGTCCAGGTATTTCCAAATTAAAAGTCTTTTTTAACAAATCTTCCATCTCTTTCACTATAATTTTTGCAGAAGGGCACTGGAAAAATAAAAGTTGTAGAGTTTCATTATTGTTATCTACTTGTTATAGATGACATTTACCGTTTGACATATTCATTTTTTTAAGTCTGTTTTCTGTATAAATAATGTTGTGGATACATGTCCATTGAAATTCTTTAATTTTGTTTGACACATGAGCTTGTTTTAATTTTGATCAGAGTTGCTTCCAGTTAATATCTTCTCCATAAAGGGCTTCACATTTTATTTGACATATTGGTTTGATTTTCTTATTAAGAATTTTATGAATATAATTCAATTCTAGCTGAATGGATAATATAATTTTTCCCTTTTTGTCATATAAATAAAGATCATTATTCAGTTTTAGAAGATGTCCCTATTTGGATTAGAATCGGCTGCTATTTTACCTTGTAAAATTTGTACAAATTCTTTTGGAACTGCTTTTTTAATTCTAGCATAGTCTGAAATACAATTTATTTTACCATTCAAAGAGTTGTAAATTTCATCGAAACTCTTTAAATCATTTTCGATTGTGGTCCAGATATCTGTTATTGTTCTAATATTGCTTTTAAGAAAGGATGCGAAGCAAATTGGTTTGTTTTAAACGTAATATTTGAGTTAGAGAATAACCTTTGTTGTAATATTTCGTCAAGTGTCCTACTTTGTTGTAGGTTGTTGTTAAACTTAGACCATGAATGAATCAAATTTCTATAAAATTTGAGTATATTATTTAATTTTAGAGTTTATACATTTGAGCATCGACACACAAACAACTTTTCATTGTATTTGAAATCAAGTTTGCGTAGCTAGAATTTACCTATTGCATTCCAACTTTCTAAAGGTGAATGCAAAATACGATAAAGTAACTTTATTTGCTTACTTGTAATAAACATGTCTATATTTATCATTCCCATCGCCCCTTCTCTAAGCAACAAACATTTCTATTTATCTGATTAGTTTTACCATTCCATATAAAACTCCACATTATATCATTTATTTCTTTTACATATTTATCAGGAATTTCCCTCATTTCAATTTCATACCCACATAGAGAGAGAGTAATACATTTTTAATTATAAGAGTTTTACCCCCATAGGTCAAATTTCGACTTTTCCAAACATGTATACAGCTTTTCATTTTTTCTATAATTGATTTTCATATATTATCTTGAATGTCATAGCCATGATGTATACCCAATGTTTTAACATTTCCTGTTACCCATTTAATTTTTGTAAAAGTTGGTCTCCTATTCTAGCAGAGCCAATATATAAACCTTTGGTTTGATCAAAATTTATTTTTGACCGAGAAGCCTTTTCATAAGTTGATAGAACATCAAATGCTTTTTTTTTAGCGAATCTTCATCTTTATTTGTTATTTGGGTGTCATCTGCAAACATGCACAACTTAGTTTCTAATGAATCCCCCCTCCCAGAGGGTGTGTCGGGGGTAGAATAGGCACCAGGTTTCTCCGTCCTAGAGGCACTAGTCCTGTAAAAGCGGTCAACCCAGCGGGAACCCCGGGGTATAGAAATGGGACCGAGAGGCTTGAAGGGGCGTTCGTCGGTTGTGCGGGATGTATAAATCTACAACCAACCCGTCATTCGCATGAGACGTAAATAAAACCGAGGTCCCGTGTTGAGAGATTGCCACCCTCTTCGCACGTTAAAGAACCCAGTGTAACAGCTCATTATGCTCATGATGAGTGGCCCATTGGAGACCTGTTACACTGGCTACATTCTCCGTCCCTATCCATCACATTTCCTTGTTTCGAGTCCCGTGGCGTCTAAATTATTCTCGTCCTGAATATAGCTGAAAAATTGCTCGCTGGACGTTAAACATCAATCAATCAATCTAATGAATCTATATCTCCTTCTGCGGGTAGTTTTACACCTTTTATATCGCTATCTCCCATTAAAGCACACGCCATTGGTTCTATTTGCAGAATGTAGATAAGAGGAGCTATTGAACACTCCTGTCTACAAGAGCGAGTTATAGGGAAATATTTTGAGACAAACCCATTTGTTTTTATGCATGTTTTTGCTCCATTAAACGACATTTTAATCCATCCCCTAAAGTTTTCCCCAAAATTAAATTCCTTTAAAACATAGTCCACCCATCCCCATTCAACCTTATCAAATGCATTTTGCTTCTTCTAAAAATACCATAATAGCTTCCTCGTCATCCTGGTCTATGTAATCTATAATATCCTTTATTAACCGGTTTGCCTCACTGATATTTCTACCTTTAACAAAAACCTTTTGATCAGAATGAAATAAATTCGGTAAGACAGTTTTTAACCTTTCGGCTAAAATCTTTGCAATTACCTTATAATCTGTATTGAGTAATGTTAACGGTCTCCAATTACAAATGTTTTCTCTCTTCCCACTTTTAAATAGCAAGGTTAATACACCCCCATTCTGAGACTTGCTCAGGTGCTTTTCTTTGAAAATCTCACATACGAGTAATATAAATCCATCTTTAATTGTTTCCCAAAAAAGTTGATAAAACTCTTATATAATGCCATCCTCGCCAGGAGATTTATTTGATTTCAATACTTTCAAGACTTTAACGATTTCATTAGAATCATTACATCTGAGTCGAGTTCACCCTTTTGCTCTGTGGTCAACTTTTCTTGTAAATATTGTGTAAGGTTACGCCAACATGTTTCGTCCCATCCCTCTGATGTAAATAACTTAGAGTAAAATTTTACTTGTTCATTTATCATTGAATCATTATCATATTTGTAATGACCTTCTGATGTTTTTATTCTATCCACAATTTATCTTGTCCATGTTTCTTTTCAAGGTAAACAAAAATAACGTGTAGATTTTCCCCTTCCTCTGTCCATTTTATCCTTGAACAAATTTTTGCAGTTTCAGTCCTATTTATATAATAATTGTTTATAGTTCGTTTAATTTCCTCTATTTTATTATTCGTACCAATATTATTCTCGTTGTTTGATTTAATATATTCTAATTTTTTCTCAAAATTTTCAATGTTACTTTTATTTTTACCTTTATTTATTTGTTTACTTATATCGATTGTTGAACATTTTATTTTAATTTTCTTAACTTCCCACCATTCTTGAATAGTTTCAAAGCTGTTAATTTGATTTTTCCATGTAGGCCACCTAGTATTAAAGGCCGAAATAATCGTTTCCGACTTTATAGTATTCAAATTCATTACCCAAATACCTGGACCCCTCTCAATATCTTCCAGTTTTACTTTAACTGTGCAAATATCATGGTCGTTAAAGGTCGTTAAAGTGCTTTATTTTTGAGTCCAGTAATTTACTGCTAAGGCTGTTGGAGCATATAATATAATCTATACGGGATTTAGTATTTCTCCTCTGAAAGCTGAATTGCATAGTTTTTGGGTTATTATTTCTCCATATATCAAATAAATCATGTCGGTGCATGAGTAATTTAAATTCATTTAATCCATTATCTTCAGTACGATATAGAGGGCATCTATATATTTTTTTGTCCAGCACACAATTAAAATCCACTAAAATGATTCATAATGTTGTAAACTATGATCACTGTGGTTTCCAATAGAGTTCAGAAGCGAGTCCAAAAGTTTTTTTCTGTCGATTCGGGGCGTAAATATTGGAAATATGAAAAAGAGCCGTTTCCGTTTTTATTTTATCAGAAAGTGTAAATTTAACGTCACTAGCAAAAATTTACTGAGCAAAATTGCTACACCTCTTGATTCGTTTGAGCCACAATTCCAATTACTATCTCCATCCTCGTGATGTTTCCATCGATCAATGTCATTGTTTACACAGTGTGTTTCTTGTAAACAAATGAGTTTAAATATTTTAGCAACCAACCAATTAAAAACGAGGTCGCGTTTCTTATTGTCACGCATTCTATTCACATTTATAGTAACAAGTGTTAAGGTCATTGTTTACAATTGATAATAAAGTTTCACATCTCAAGTATATTAACATGCAACTGTCGCATGTAAATAACACAAAAATATCAACTATGGACAACACAAAAATATCAAATATGAAGAACACAATAAACTAAAATATGGACAAGAAAAACATATCAAATATGGTCAATACAATAATATAATAATTTAAGATGTTCAAGAGCATTCAAAATGTAATTAAAAGTTGATATAGCTATATTATATACAATGAATTGAAATTAAATTTTATGATCAAACTCAGATAATGAGCTATACATGGAGCATGGTGAATACACTATCTTTTTCTAATATATATATATATATATATATATTTTTTTTAACATTTTTTTTATATATAATTTTTGTCTATATAAGTAAGAAAATTGTGCATTAGACAAATATACCAATTGTACAGTTAATTAACATTTGGAAAACTAACCTTTGACTGTTTACTTTTCCTATCTACCGAGGAAGGAGTTACGGTTCGGTCACTTCGATTTCTTTTGCGCACTGCAGGAGTTTGCTGAAAGTTTAACAATTCATTCGGAGCCTGTAAAAGCTCACTCATTTTGTCTTTTATTTTGTTTGAACCTTCAACACCTATATGTTAAAAAAAGTTAATTTAAAACAATAATATTTATGAAATAAATGGAGTGGCGCTTAACTTTAGTCGAAGTGTGTATAATGAAAACCACTCCACCAATGAAGGACGTTTGACTTAATCAAAATTACCTTCTTAGATAATAAGGCGTATATGTACAATAGATATGGAAACATTTAAATGTTCAAATAAGGAAAGTCCTCAATATCTGCAACAGTCAAGGCTACCGGTATGGTTGAACTCTTTTAGATATTATGCTGCACACATTTGGAATGAGCTGCCAGACCACTTCAGATTTAAATGCTTATTAGAACTTTTGCTACAATTGTTTGCTTCTTTCCGACTCTAACTAAAGCTTATTGTATTGCATTGCATTGTATTGAGTCGTTTACTCAACTCATATATCTAGCATGAATGGTAAAACTCATATTTGTGTTGCAATATTGCACTGATACCAATGCAGAGAGCGTGTTTTCAAGTGTGTGACTTGCCATTATATGCACACAGTTTTTTGTCTTTGTTTGTTTGTTTGTTTGTTTTTTTTATTGTATTTTGTACTCAAATAATATATAATAATCCATACTATTGTTCAGTCAAGAGTTTGTTTTCTTCATCTTGTTCAGGTTTTTTCTTTCTTTTTTCTATTCATAGTAAATGCAATACTTCAATTTATTGAATTTTTCAATTTCATCGTTGTCTTGTTGTAAAATGTACTGACAACGAAAGAAATGGAGGCAAATGTCCAAGTGAGTTAATAAAATTATAAAATAGAAAATACCACTTTGTTAGAAAAGTTATAAAATTCAATAAAGAAATCGTAGAAACAGAAGAAAATTCGATACCACTTACACACATATACCCTGACTGTTGACTTACACACATATACCCTGACTGCTCACTTACACACATATACCCTGACTGCTTACTTACACACATACACCCTGACTGTTGACTTACACACATATACCCTGACTGCTCACGTACACACATATATCCTGACTGATCACTTACACACATATACCCTGACTGCTCACTTACACACATAATGACATATACCCTGACTGTTCACTTACACACATATACCCTGACTGCTCACCTACACACATATACCATGAATGCTTACTTACACACATATACCTGACTGCTCACTTACACACATATACCCTGACTGCTCACCTACACACATATACCCTGACTGCTCATTTACACACATATACCATGACTGCTCACTTACACACATAATGACATATACCCTGACTGTTCAC
>MJUT01003417.1:0-30848 GCA_002080005.1 Gigantidas platifrons
CATGGTAACAGTAACACTTAAAAGTCAGACTTCACATTTTCAAGGGGACACTTGAAGTGACATAGTGTAATACTATATATATCTTTATTCTCATACAGCCAAATACAATGGTACAGAGAAAAATAACAACATAATAATAACATAACAATACTGTTTACAAAATATACAGACAGGAGGTTAAATAGGTTAACAACAGTGGGTAAGCCAGGAGTACAAAAGATCTTATTGATATATTTGATAAATATACATAATTTTCGAAACAGCGATTGTTTTTTGGTAGATAGAATTTCAAAAAATTTGACAATGTTATGTCTTTTCATGAAATATTTTGGGAGAAGATGCTTGCGTTTATCGTTTAAAGAGGAACACTCTAAAACATAGTGGAATTCATCGCCTAATTTCTGACAATTGCATAAATTACAGTACCTGTTTCCTCTATTAATATTTCTCCATCTACCGGTTTCAATCGGTAAATAGTGATTTGTTGTCCTAAATCTACACAGTTTGATTGCATCACCTATATTTAAAATATTTAAATATTCCTCGAACTCGAGGCAAAGACAATTTTTTTTTTTTTTTTTAAACTCCTCAAAAAGCTGCGACAGGGTATGCATATTAGCCTCAAACGGGAAGTTCCTCCCAAGATGTTTAATGTTAACATGGTTTTTCTTCAAGAGGATATATAGGAGGACTTAAAAAATATGTTAACATGGAAGGTAGGGTGTACGGGGGTTATGCCAGCCCACGGACTAATACTGATGAGAAAATATTATGCGATTTTTGACAAGGTAAGGGATAATATTTTGCCGGTAGAAGCCCTATACAGGGTGGTACTATAGAACAAATTTTTATTTTAAATGGCCCCATAACATACCTTCACACGACAGATGTATAATTTGGTTGTCAATTTATATTATGAAAAAGATATTACGCGCTTCGGGCTGAATAGAGCTAAAATCGGCTAAAATCATAATATTCCATTTTTCTGCACTCTACTCTTCAAAGCCTGTTTTTTTGATGATGTAATGAGTTTATTTTCCGTAAATGCAATAGTTTTAATAAATTCAATATAAAAATATCATCAAAGTTGTGTAATACTTTGTCTATTCAAAACAAAAGGCGAAACATCTCGGTTTTAACTAGATTTGAACAAATAATGGAATTCATCACCAAGGTCTTTAACATTACATAAATTACAACATCTCTCCGACCTATCTATATTAGAAAATCTACCAGCTTCAATAGGTAACCTGTTGCTTACACAACGAAATTTACATACATGCATACATAGATCAGTTGGTAATACAGTTAAATACTTTTCAAAACAAAAAACAGTTTTATACATTCTATAGTTTAAACATTTTGGAGAATTCGTAATATCGTTTCTCCAATTTTGTACAAAGCTACTAATCAATGATTGCTTTACAATATCACTGCCATGCATAGACTTATTGACATTTTGCATATCCCATATATGATCTAAACCACATTCATGCAATGTGTTTTTTTTATTTGTAATAACCATTTTGAATGGAAAACACCTGTAACATGAAGTTAATATAAAATAGAGTACAAAGTAAATGAAATGTTTTCTGTCTTGCCACTTACAATTGTTTGCCACAATCCAACCATTCTAGCTTTAATTACAATGTCAAGAGGTGTTCGACCTAATTCACCATATACCATACAATGTGCAGTACTTTTCTTAACTTTCAAAATTATTTTACAAAATTGCATATGCAATGTTTCTATTATCTTACAATTTTCATAACCCCATATTTCTTCACCATGCAATAATATTGGAACAACCATAGTATCAAACAGTTGTAGTTGTAAATCAATGACAATGGTGCTAAGAAATATTTAACTATCTCCCATGTATCACTTCTGCATTTAAATGATATTTTGGTCCATATTGTTAGCAGCTAGTTCAATCCTAAATTTGAATAAAGACTTTAAAGAAATCACTATTGCACTCATTAGAATAATTTTTTTCACCTAATCAATGAAGGGAAAAAACAATAAAAAAAATTAATTATTGTATAGATTTCTTTTCATATTGCAATTTCTCAAAGTTGAAGAAAGATATTTGGGAATTACTAATGTATTTAAAGATCTTGGACATTAATGATTTTATAGACCTCTATACCCCTGGGGCCACTGATGTTCTGTTAGCACAAAAAATCAATTAATTGATGATACTAAAATATACTGAAATACAAATAATACTATTGCTAGTATACTGAAATATATTGATGAAACTGTGAAATATGACATAAGTTTTAAGTCCCCTGTGGAAACTGATCTATGTTTTTCTACTATAATCAACCTTTATTTATAGATGTGTGTTAATAGATGATATACATGTATACGAATTCCAACATTTAATTTAAAAATTTTAGTCATTAATTAAAAAAGTTTCCCATTAGGTCTTTGTTCTAATTTTATTTTCTAAAGTGTAAAACAAGCATGAAGTGAATACAAACAGTATAAGGACTACCCCATCAATGTTTTGCTTTACATATCTATTTCGTTGTACCATGTGACTTTGGACACAGTTCTAGGCGATTGTCAATTCTGTAATGGTACATTGAAATATACATGGAGACCACATGTCTATTTGATTTTGCGTTGATGGGGTGGCTCTCCATCATATACATCTACATCTACTAGGTACAGAACTCTGTCTTTGCAGACCGTTACGTTCCTCTTAACTATTTGTACTCATGATCACTCCATGGAGTTTTTTTTTCTATAAGTCAGAAAATTGAATTAACATATTTTGAAATTAATTGTCAGTGTTCGTATATATCATATATTAACATACACCTAATAAAAGATTGTTGATTTAAAAAATGGATTTTTAAGAATTTTTCTGGAGATTTATAAAAATCAAACCAACTATAATATAGTACCTTTATAGAAGTCAAACCAACTATAATATAATAACTTTATTTATTAAAAATCAGGCTTAATATAGGTAAATGATGAACACATGGAAACCAAACAAATAAATTTATCAGAAGTTAATTTAATATGTTTAAATATCTTCTACTTCTATTTAACAGGTTCAAGATTATATCAGATGATCATGCTGTTTACTGTGTTTTTAAATACTTAGAACTGCATTCAGAGTTATAACTTTTGACACAATGTAAACAACCTCATGGGTGGTGTGCTCGCTTCGAGTGAGGTAGATCGTGTGTTCGAGCCCCGGTCAGGTAATACCAAAGAATATAAAATTGGAGTTTGCTGCTTCTCCTCTTAAGCACACAGCATTAAGGAGAAAGAGCAAAGACTGATTGGCTCAGAATCAGATTAATGTGTCGAGTGGAGCGACATGTCTACTCACGGACTGTTGCTTCAGCCTGTTGGACTAGTAGAAAGCGGACATCATTATTTAAATCTCCTCATCATATTCTCGCCATGTTATAGTGAGGGAGTGAGTGATTGTTGTTTAACACCAATTCAGCAAGTTTTCAGCTATATCAAGTGAATTTTAAATGAGGTGATGACGAGGCTCGCTTTGTTCTAGACCAACACTCTGAGTTGGATTTTTATAGTGCTAGGTCACTGAAACAATGTCAGTCCGCGGATAAACATGTCGCTCCACTCGGACACATTATTCTGATTCTGAGCCAACCAGTCTTTGTTCTTACTCTTTAATGCTGCATGCTTAGCAGAGAAGCAACAAATACAAATTTTATAGTCTTTGGTTTGACTTGACCCGACCGTGGCTCGAACAAACGATCTACCACACTCGAGGCGAGAACGCTTATCATTACAACGCCATGCTATAGGTAAAAATTGTTCATTTTGTATTAAGCAACACTAACTCGCTCACTATGTAAACTAACGCAAGATAAATCTACTCCATGTATATTTCACTGGTATATAATTTCTTAAGTTGTACTTATAGACTGAAAGTCACAGGCCATCTTAAGAAAAATAAACGAAATGAAAACGTAAATGTATTTGTTAAATATAGGTAGTTGTGAATTAACATTTTAACAGGAGGTAAGGGTAAGTATCAGGGGTTTCAGTCATCAATATGTCTACAATGTACGAATTCTGTATATTTTAAAACTGTCCTTCAATTTTCAATAAAAAAAAAAAAAACACGAAAGAATTTTGAGCTGTATGATACGATATCAATATTTTTGGGCAAATAAGAATAAAAAAAACTATCAATGAAAATAAAAATAAAATTCATGAAATATACAGAGCAATTTAAGCATAGAGTATAAAAGAAATGACTAAAACATCAACCATCTGTAGTTAACCATGATTACAACAGGCGTCACATGTTCACGAGGACATAGTGTGAAAATATAGAATAAAAAAAATGATAAGCAACATAAAGAATGCTCATCAAAATCAGTGTAAAAATAAAAATCCCATATACAAAAGGAGAAAACGCTGTTTTTGTTCACTCTGGGGCCTCATTTTCATTTGTAAATTTCCGATCTGGAAAAAGTATGTAGAGAACCATCCAATTAGCTTTCCAACCAAGTTTAATTCCGATTGGCCCAGTGAAGTTAACGGACAACAATGACGGATGCAGACAGGGAAGCAATGGCAATGGTGTTAAGAAATATTTAACTAGAGTTATGTCCCATGTATCACTTCTGCATTTAAATGATGTTTTGTTCCATATGGTTAGCTAGTTCAATCCTAAATTTCCATAAAGACTTTAATGAAATCACTGTTGCACTCACCACAATGATTTCTTTTACTAAACAATGAAAAAAAACATTAAAGAAAGTAATAATTGCACTGATTATTCTCATATTCAAAGTTGAAGAAAGATATTTGGGAATTACTCATGTATTTAAATATCTTGGACAATAATAATTTCATAGACCTCTATATTTCTGGGGCCGCTGTTGTCTTATTAGACGCTACTGGAATGTGGCTACAAATGGGAGGGTAGTTACCAATATAATGGGGAAAAGAAACCACAGGACACAAATACAATTAGACACACAAAGTAACAGGATAGTTGAATTATAAACTGGAAGTCACGGTTCAACGTATAGAAAAATAAATGAAAGGATAACATTCATTTTTTCGTTAAATTGAGGTAGCTGTGTATTAACATGTTAGCAGAAGATAAATTTCTGTCATAAATATGTACAGTACGAATTATGTACCATTTTCATATAATAAAAAAAATATACAAGGATTTTGAGCTGAATGATAAAACATCAACGTTGTTGGGTAAAGAGAAAAAAAGTCATCAATAAAAATAAAACTACCAGTTATGAAGCATACAGAGCAATTTAATCATATAAAAATATAACTTGAGAAAATCTGGTGTCAACATCAAGACAACTGTTTTGAAGTAACCATGGTAACAGCAACACTTAAAAGCCGGACGTCACATTTTCACAGGGACACTTGAAGTGACCTAGTGTGATACTACATAATAAAGACAATTTTGAAAAGGAACATGAAGAATAATCATCAAAATAGGTGACAAAATAAAAATTAAATATTCAAAAACAGAAAACACATTATTTTGTATGTTGGAGCTTCTTTTTAATTTCTGGATTTCCGGTCGGAAAAATATAGATTATGTTGAGGATATATCGGTCATCCGATGAACATGTTTACATATTGGCCCGGTGAACGACGTTTGCGACGACTTGTGCAAACAGGGAAGTCATGGGTTAGGTTAACTAATAAAACATCTCGCAAATATGACTAGAGTTATGTCCCATGAGTTATTTCTGCATTTAAATGATATTTTATTCCATATATGGTTAGCTAGTTAAATCCTAAATTTTAATAAAGACTTTCAAGATTATCACTCATTGCAATCACCAGAATGATTTTTTCCCTCTAAACGATGAAGAAAAAACCCACTTGAGATAGTAATTATTGTATTGATGTTTTTCATATTTAAATTTCTCAAAGTTAAAAAAAGATATTTGGGAATAACTAATGTATTTAAATGTCTTTGACGATATTAATTATATAGACCTATATACCGTTGGGGCCACTGTTGTTCTGTTAGCACAAAAAATCGATATACTTAATGAAACTGAAACACTAAATATATAATGAAAATATACTGATAATACTGCGAAATATAACATAAGTTTTAAGTCCCCTATGGCAAACTGGTCTATGTTTTGCTACTGTAATCGGCAATTTTTTCTAAATGTATGTTAATATATGGAAAACATGCATACGAACTCAAACATTTAATTCCACAATTTTGGTCATTTATTAAAAGAAGTTTTCCATTTGGTCCAAGTGTAAGACATGCATGAAGTGAGTACAAACAGTATAGGGACTATCCCTACAATGTTGTGCTTTGAATTTCTATTTCGTTGTACCATGTGACTTTGGACACAGTTTTAGGCGATCGTCAATTCTGTAATGGTACATTGAAATATACATTGAAACCACATGTCTATTTGTGTTTGTGTTGATGGGGTGGCTCTTAACTATTTGTAACCATGATCACTCCATGGAGTTTTTTTTTTCATAAGTCAGAAAATTGAATTAGCATATTTTGAAATTAATTGCCAGAGTTCGTATATATCACATACACCTAATAAACAAATGTTGATTTAAAAAATGGATTTTTAAGAATTTGTTTGGAGATTTATAAAAGTCAAACCAACTATAGTACAGTTATTTATTAAAAATCAGACTTAATATAGGTTTATGATGAACACATGGAAACCAAACAAATATATTTATCAGAAGTTAATTTAATATGCTTAAATATCTTCTACTTCTATTTAACAGGTTCAAGATTATATCAGATGATCATGCTGTGTACTGTGTTTTTAAATACTTAGAACTGCATTCAGAGTTATAACTTTTGACACAATGTAAACAACCTCATGGGTGGTGTGCTCGCCTCGAGTGAGGTAGATCGTGTGTTCGAGCCCCGGTCAGGTAATACCAAAGAATATAAAATTGGAGTTTGCTGCTTCTCCTCTTAAGCACACAGCATTAAGGAGAAAGAGCAAATACTGATTGGCTCAGAATCAGATTAATGTGTCGAGCGACATGTCTACCCACGGACTGTTGCTTCAGCCTGTTGGACCAGTAGAAAGTATCATTATTTAAATCTCCTCATCATGTTCTCGCCATGTTATAGTGAGTGAGTGAGTGGTTGTTGTTTAACACCAATTCAGCAAGTTTTCAGCTATATCAAGTTAATTTGAAATGAGGTGATGACGAGGCTCGTTTTGTTCTAGACCAACACTCTGAGTTGGATTTTTATAGTACTAGGTCACTGCAACAATGTCAGTCCGCGGATAAACATGTCGCTCCACTTGGACACATTATTCTGATTCTGAGCCAACCAGTCTTTGTTCTTACTCCTTAATGCTGCATGATTAGCAGAGAAGCAACAAATACAAATTTTATAGTCTTTGGGTTGACTTGACCCGACCGTGGCTCAAACAAACGATCTACCACACTCGAGGCGAGAACGCTTATCATTACAACGCCATGCTATAGGTAAAAAAATTGCTCATTTTGTATTAAACAACACTAACTCGCTCACTATGAAAACTAACGCAAGATGAATCTACTCCATGTATATTTCACTGGTATATAATTTCTTAAGTTGTACTTATAGACTGAAAGTCACAGGCCATCTTAAGAAAAATAAACGAAATGAAAACGTAAATGTATTCGTTAAATTTAGGTAGTTGTGAATTAACATTTTAACAGGAGGTAAGGGTAAGTATCAGGGGTTTCAGTCATAAATATGTCTACAATGTACGATGTATGTATATTTTAAAACTGTCGTGCAATTTTTAATAAAAAAAAAAAAAGAAGAAAAAAAAACTACGGAAGAATTTTGAGCTGTATGATACAATATCAACATTTTTGGGCAAATAAGAAAAAAAAAAATCATCAATAAGAATAAAAATAAAATTCATGAAGTATACAGAGCAATTTAAGCATAGTGTATAAAAAAAATTAAATTTTGATGGAAAAGATATGGCGTAAACATCAACTATCTGTAGTTAACCATGATTACAACAGGCGTCACATGTTCACGAGGACATTGTGTGAAACTACAGAATAAAAAAAAAATTGATAAGTAACTGAAAGAATTTTCATCAAAATCAGTGTAAAAATAAAAATCCCATATACAAAAGGAGAAAACGCTGTTTTTGTTCACTCTAGGGCCTCATTTTCATTTGTAAATTTCCGATCTGGAAAAAGTATGTAGAGAACCATCCAATTAGCATTCCAACCAAGTCTAATTCCGATTGGCCCAGTGAAGTTAACGGACAACAATGACGGATGCAGAGAGGGAAGTAATGGAAATGGTGTTAAGAAATATTTAACTAGAGTTATGTCCCATGTGTCACTTCTGCATTGAAGTGATGCTTTGTTCCATATGGTTAGCTAGTTCAATCCTAAATTTCCATAAAGACTTTAATGAAATCACTATTGCACTCACCACAATGATTTCTTTTACTAAACAATGAAAAAAAAACATTAAAGAAAGTAATAATTGCACTGATTTTTCTCATATTCAAAGTTGAAGAAAGATATTTGGGAATTACTCATGTATTTAAATATCTTGGACAATAATAATTTCATAGACCTCTATATTTCTGGGGGCGCTGTTGTCTTATTAGCACAAAAAAATATCAACATCAAATCACCTCTCAACAAAAAATACAGAAAAAACTGCGAAATATCACAAAAGTTTAAGTCCCCAGTGGTAAACTGGCCTATGTTTTTACTGCTATAGTCATTGAAGTCAAACCGACTTCTATAAATCTCCAGAAAAAATTCTTTAAAAATAATTTTTCAAATCATCATATTTTTCTAGCATATATTTTGTCATTTATTAATAACGTCCGTTGCTTCTCTATCTTAATTTTATTTTCTAATGTGTGAAAAATGGATGGAGTGAGTACAAATAGTGTTAAGGTTATATCTTTGTTGTAATATGTGACTTTGGACACAGTTTTAGGCGATCATCAAGTCTTTAATGGTACAGTGAAACATACATTGAAAGCACATGTCTGTTTGCTTTCATGTTGATGTGATGGCACTTACCTATTTGCACTCACTCCATGCAGTTTTTCATATTTCAGAAAATTTAATTAACATAGAGACCTAATGAACAAATCTTTCTATTAATTGACGAACAATTTTGAGATCAATTGTTAGAGTCCGTGTATATCATATATTTCCATACATGTAGTACAAAATTGTTGATTTCAATAATGGTTTTTTAGGATTTTTTTTCTGGAGATTTATTGAAGTCAAACCAACTATAGTACTTTTATTTATTTGATTTTTTTAGAAAAGAAGTGGGTAGGATAAATATAAGCAAGTGATGAACACATGGAAGCCAAAATGATATATTTATCAAAGGTTAATTTATATAGAACAATTTACCTTTCCAATTTGGCAACAGCTCAACAGATTTTACGGTTTTGCAATTCGATCTGTAAAATTGGAATTGGAGTAGCTTAAAATTAAATTGCAAATTTGTTGTTCTAACTTCTGGTAGCCATCTGTAACTACTAGTATTAAACAGACTGATACAGCCAATCAAGTGGCAGTACTAAAATCTTGGAAAAGATGCATAAGTCAGATCTAACTGTTAGCCTGAAGAATTCATTGAAGAAAATTATGATTGAGCTTTTTATTACCATAATTGTACAAATGTTAAATTTGTATATTTTGAAATCAAACTTAAAATCATTGCCATATTTCAAAAATTATGTAATGCGTTATTAAAAAATAAACTTTTATTATTAATTTCAACTTTTTGTGAATCGTCCTCTCATACAAATTTCAATTCAAAGTACTAATTGCATTTGAAATTGTAAGATTTGTGGAGCAATTGGTAAACTGACATTATCAAGGGGAACTGTATGAATGCTTCTACTTAGTCCCCGTTTGGTAAACTGATCAGGGAATATGTATTAATGTAAGTAAAGTGTGCTAGTAGTGAAACAGCATGCTTAAACATGTTTTATTATCCAAAAAATACACCAATAGGATCAGATACACATTTTTTTTCATAACTTAGAACATCTTCTCCTTTATATAGAGTTAGTGTTATGGTATTTAACGCCACTTTCAACAATATTTCAGTTATATCGTGGCGTTCAGTTTTATTAATGCATGGAGGAAACCAGAGTACCAAGTCACTGACACACGTTATGACATAATGTTGTATCGAGTACACCCCGTCTAAGAGTTAGTGGTGATTGGCACTGATATGATTGCATAGGTAGTTGTAAATCCAACTACCATACCATCACGACCACGGTGGTGCTTCTCTCCTTATTATGAATTATAAACAATATACATATACAGTTGAACATAAATACACATAAGTTACAATATTTATTAATAGCAAAGACATGAAATGTACGAGTGAAACACGATTTGCTATTATCAAACCCACCATTACTATATTTGGATCATATAGAACACACCTAGAGTAAAGAAAATCGACAGATTTTACAACTGGAATATTAATTCCATAAAGGTAAGGTCTCTAAAAATTGAGTTACAAAATATATAATTCTTATTTTATGTATTAAGAGTTTTTCTTTTAAAGTACAATGTACTCACACGTGTGTATTGCAACATTTAAAAGAAACATTAAAAATAACATTTTTTTTTATTCGCAATGATCCATATTAAATAGTCTGTGGGAACTGCTCGGATGTTTCGTCCCTAACACTAGCCGTGGACGTGATACGAAATATATATTTGTTTATATGCGCATTAAGAAACGAGTAAACGTCCCACCAGCGAATTAAAGTGATTCGATTTGAAACAAATTCATACAACTATCACGGTCGATGATGTTGACGAGGGAGTAGCGAAGTCATAATTTCTAGGCCGATTGATTAAATAGTGGTTAAAGGGAAATAATTCTCACCATTATGTCAGATTCTTGCTAATTAGTTTCATTTAGGTATTTTTTGGGTATGTTGTCATGTCAAATCCAGATGGCAACAGGGGCCAGTTTTACGAAGATGTCTTAGGACTAAATCATGTCTTATGGTGGTCTTACGACACATCTTTGTCTCAAGTATGCTTACCTAACCGCATCAGTGCATGTGGTGTAATGATTGGCGTGCTCGTCTCTAGTGCGGTAGATTGTGGGAGTTCGAGCCCCGATCGGGTCAAACCAAAGACTATGAAATTGGCATTTGTTGCTTCTCCTTTAAGCACGCAGTATCAAGGAAAAAAAAAGCAAAGACTGGTTGGCTCGGAATCAGGATAATGTATCAGAGTGGGGCAACATGTCTATCCACGGACAGTTGTTTCAGTGAGCTAGCACTATAAAAATCAAACTAAGCGTGTTGGTCTAGTACAAAGCGGACATCATCATCATCTCATTAAAAATTAACTTGTTCTCACTATGTTATAGCTGAAAAATTGCGGAGTTAGCATTACACAATAATCACTCATTCAATCCAAACTTGTCTTTTGCTACGTCAAGTCTTAACATTTGTCACAAAGTTAGGACATCAAAATATATGTCTTAAAATAGTCTTATTATAATTGCTCAACAATCACTCACTCCTAAATCTTAAATAAATATGACCGTGATGTACGCTCGAGACGAAATACAGTATCTAGTGGACCTGACAATTTTTTAGACTACTTAGATGCGACATACAGTAGATGGCCATAATTATTTCGCCAAGATGGCGGCAATTAAAAATTAATTATTGGAACATCCAATTTTTCTTTCATATTTAATATAATTAACTGTCATTTAAATGTCCAAAATTTTGACAGTGTATATATAATTGGGGGTCAAAGCTCAAAAAGTTATTCGACGGAAGTGACGTTATTTTTGACAACATTGGTTAAATTTCGTCTGCAAAAAAAATGGCTCGTCATAACAAGGAGATGACAACAGAGACGAAACAAATGATACTACGATTGAAACGAGAAGGCTATGCACACAGACAAATTGTTGAAATAATCGGGAGGGATCATTCTACGATTACAAAATTTCCAAAGCGATATGATGAGAGGAATTCCGTGGAAAATAAGCCTAAAACCGGAAGGAAAAGGTTGGTGACGGAACGAGGAGACCGTGTAATCTTACGCTCAGTGAAAGTCAACAGGAGAGAAACTTTGAGACATTTGACAAACATTGTAAATGAAAGACTACCACGGCCTGTGTGTACTAGAACCGTTCGCCGCAGATTGAAATTTCATGGTTACACGAGGCGCCGAATTCGGAAGACTTTAACAGTGTCATTAACAAACCGAAAAAATCGTGTAAATTGGTGCAGAGGTAAGCTTGCCATGTCAGTTCAATTATATTGGAAACGTGTAATATTCTCAGATGAAACACAAGTAGTTGTTGGTCATGACAGGCGAGTGCATGTTTGGAGAAAGGCTGACGAAATTTGGCGACCTGAATGTGTTGGTTTGAGGGGTGGTCCCCGTGTAGCAGTGATGTTTTGAGGATGCATTACCTTTGATGGAGTTGGTACATTGACTGAAATTGAGAGAAATATGAACGCTACAAAATATTTAGAGACTCTTGGTGATAATGTATGGCCAGTAATCGCTAAAATATTTCCGAACGGTGGGTACATCTTTCAAGATGATAATGCTCCATGTCATGCCTCTCGCAGAGCTGTCCAGTGGAAGAGAGAAAATGAATTAAATTGTCTGAATTGGCCATCTCAATCGCCTGACTTAAACATAATTGAAAATGTGTGGAGAACAATTAAAATCAAACCGCAGAATTCTAAATGTGACATTTTGAATAAACAAATTCTTGTGAGGGAGGTGAAAAAGATATGTGTTGGACTAACTCCAGTTTATATTCAGAACTTGTATAACTCAATTTCAAGGAGAATCCGAAGTGTAATTGTAGCAAAAGGTCACATAACGAAATACTGAAGATGACAGGTATGTAAAATAAATCTTAAGAACATATTTCCTATTTTTCTCTATCGCATATATTCTACAAGTCATGAGATGGCGGCCATCTTGGTGAAATAATTAAGGCCACCAACTGTATATGGTGCGTAAACATAGATTGTCGCGTCGCGTCTTTTAATTCCACATTTATGTAGAATGTTCCAAAATGACATGTAAAGATCCACCATAGGATCACACGCCTTCCATATATCTTTGCAATGTATTGTTGCTTACTATTATTTGCAACTTGTGAATATTTTGCATACAAAACATAAAGTTACTTCAATAAAATATTATTAAGTTAACTAGCAACATAAACATGCATACCAGTATATATATATATATATTATTTTAAAGTTGTTTTCCAATAAATATAAGTAAATAATATTAAGTTCATATAATAGTATGTAAATATATTTTTAAAATTGTATTGGATTTAAAAAAAAAACATATTCGCGATTGTCCCACACTTTTTTTTACCTTTTTACCTGTAATTTCAAAAAGTGGGACAATCGGGAAGACTACGTGGAGAGTGACATGACCCCCACACACAATTTAAAGACATCTTTTGTAGATTTAGAAAAATCCTCTTCAAAAGACTAATTTGTTCGTCCCTGCCAAACTCTATATACCTTTTTTCAGTGCATTCAAAAGTCGTTGACCCTGTTGACCTATCCATTCCATCATTTCTTTATTGTTTTCATATATTATTGAGGGGATTATAGGGTCACTTTCAACAATATTTCAGTTATATCTTGGCAATCAGTTTTAGTGGTGAAGGAAACCGGAGTACCCGGAGAAAATCACCAACCCATCGCAAGACATTGACAAATTTCATTACATAGTCTAGAGTACACCTCGCCATGAGAGGGATTCGAACTCACAATTTTAGTGGTGATAGCACGTCATTGTTTCGCCATACAAGGTCTTGCTTATTTTGTCCCAACAAAAATCTACCGCGACTACTGATACAGTAATTTTGTTTTACGTTTCAAATGAGAGGTCATAATGATATCTATTTCTAATAACCGATACGAACAGCAGCAGTAGTTTTGTATGGAGATTTTTTAATCGAATACATTGCTCACTACAGAGGAGTAGGGGTGGACCGGAAAGTGGGGAGGAAGGGGCTTAAAAAGTGGACAAGAAAGTGAAGGGGCAAGCTTCAGAAATGGACCAGAGAGTGGGGGACAAGCTTAAAGGTGTGTGGGGAATCTTCGATCCATGACTGAAAAAGGTGGAATTTTCAAACACTGACAAACATAAAATGGTCTTTTGGAATCGAAACTACACAAAAGCATCTTAGTTGACTGTGTATTTATTAATTCCATGCTAAAAATTCCACTTGTTATTAACTATGACAAACAATTCAAAGTGCCACCATTGAACACCCCCACCCCAACCCCTGTATTGCTTATTGATTTCAAGGGATTTCAGAAGAATTCTACCAAATTAGATACAACTTTTTATCTTAATTGTTCGTGTATTACCATACCGACGATGCTGTCAGAAAAATAAGTTCAATGACAACTGAATCGCTCGTATGATTATTCATGCACTACTAGTATTTGAGTTCGCAAATTTTGTAGTGTCGAAGACATAAAATGAGGAATCATTATAGAACACCCCCATACATAATCTGATCTACTTTTATCATTAATTGGCCAAGCAGATTAAGCGAAAATGATAAAAATATGAAATTTTAAGGGTGAAAACGCATTACCGTTGCTTAGGAGTTTTCATTGTTGCAATGGTAACTGCACGTTGCCATGTGTTTCTGAAGATATGCTTAAAAATGGACGTCAATATTTTAATATGCAAATTTGTACTACAGAACTGAAGAAATTATCGGCTAAAAATATATAATAGAATGGCACTATGTTGCATGAGACGTTCTCTGCCGAACTTCTTTGTCATGACGTCATATTATTGGAAGGCGGGGAATACACATCTATATAAACAACGTAAGAATGTAACTCATTGAGCCACTTGGGCCCTTATTATTTTATATTATGTATCGCCAATTCACGGTTACATTACCATGTCCAGGGACATAGTTTCATTATAACCGGTCTCGAAATAAAACAGCGTTTTTGGACGATTGTACAAAAGTGACATTGACAGTGTTTGAAAAGTAACGTGACATTGGTGAATGAACTGCAGCAAATAACGTGACGTCATGCAAAAAATGTAGTCTCCCCCAGAGTATTGTACAAATTTGTTAATTTTAATTAGACCCTTGTTATTGGCTTATATCAGGTCTTGCCTGTAACGTGATCTAATTGCATTACAACTCGTCGCTTTCGCGACTCGTAGTGATACTGGTTCACTCAACACACTTGACCTGACATAAAGTATTGTACCAATATATTATGTATGTAATGGGTATTTATCGGTAACTGTGAAGTCAAACATATTTTGACATAACCAATGAAAACAATTACGTCCGAGTTGAAGGTGTCCACATACATTATCACTAATATCGCAGCTCGGTCTACCGGACTCGATAGGATGCTAATGGTTACTGACTATCACAATCTTCAAAACGGAAATATATATACTGTTTCGGTTATATTCACCATAGCATGACCATATGAGTATACGGATTTGGTCCGGACCATACGCGTATGGTCCAAATACGGATTTGGTCTGGAACATATGCATAACATTTTAGGAATATGCTCGATAACTCGATAATTCGAATGTTAGGTTGATTCACACAACGCGTTTCGATTACAATTATTATTATTATTATTTAGTCATGTGTCTATACGATAATTCTTTATGATGTATTTGTAGATTCGCCATCGATTACCACACACACTTTAGTATTAATCGTAGTATGTAGCGTCGGTGCTTTTGTTACCAGGATAAGAGTATTTGTAGTTTATACTTACTCTGTCCAAAACAGGTGAGTCTGCTGTTTATAGTAAAAGATTCCGAGTAGCGAAAATAAATCACGTGTAACAGAAAAACACAGTAGTTCACCAATGTGTGTTAGTGCATGAGTGAATGACTGTCGTTGTTCTGTTAAGGGTAATTACACTAAATTTTATATCTACGTTTTTTGGATCGATACCTCTGCTGGTGGACACTGGTTTATCAACGATAAGATCCCAACCCACTGGATATATAGATTATCCTTCAGTTGCCCGTGGGTTACGATATTTCTCCACGCGAGAGAGTTAAATTACGAATTTTAACCACGAGCCGAGAGTGGAGAAATATCGTAACCCACATGGGCAACTGAAGGATAACTTGTTTCTCCCATTATTTAGCACGAACTTTATTTCATAAGCCGTCAAACGAGTCAAATGCGGGGATAGGCACGAGACATTTTAATCATCTAGAGGATTACAGATTTTTCCACCACTGGTTCAGCGGGGTTAACACGACGTCATAATGGGAGAAAACAGGATCTATAACGACGATACGAATATAAGCAGAGAATATAAAAGCTATGCAGATTCGCATCCACCCCAAAAAGACCATGCACTATCACAAAAATGAATGACACCATGAACACGAACACTTATAGTAGCAGGGTAACTGACTACTAGTTTAGAAGCTAAGAAATAATTACTGACAATTCCAACAGATTTAATATCAATTAGTCATAGACATCTAAACATTGTCTTCGTTGGGGACCATGATATTTTTCTTTTTCTTTATTCATAGTAATCTTCGATATTTGACCTCTGTGATTACACCTTTTCTTACATTTATCTACTAAGAAAGACAAAATATTGGTATAATACTGTTCTTTTTTCAGGATAAGTACCATTCCAGGTGCAATATAACTCGGTTGTTAATAAAGTGACCTTGTGATAGACAAAGTGACTGTATTTCAGGAAAATTATAATTTCAATCGTTATATAAATGGATTGTTTATCAAATTCTTCTTTCTGGGCTAGTCACAAGGCTTAAATCGTTCGACGAATTAGCGTTGATTATATCACCGCATTTTTAACAAGACTTGCACCAGACAAGAGAAACACCTTACCCTTCCGGAGCACCATATAATAGTAGGTCCCTGTTCCTCCATTTTTTGTATAGTGCTTTGTGGATCATTGATTGTCGTTTTATTATCTTAAGCTATTGTAGTCTGTCCTTCATTAATGTATCGCTTCCAGAACCAGTGTTATCGAGTAAGCAAACATGTTTTAATTCGTTCAGTGAATGGTGAATTATATACCGCAAAAATCAGATACGCCAGACATGGAAGTACTTTGTTTGTTTTGCCGAAGCACTATATTGATATTCAAAAGACTGACTGTTAGCTCACATAATTTACAGTGTTATACGGTCTATTGATATCACTTTGCGTCCGTCTGTTGTCTGTTGTCTGTCATTACCATTTCATATATTCATAATCTTTCGTGAAACCATTTAGATAATTCTAAGCAATCATTGTAGTAATGATGTATGAAAGGCTTTCTACAAAAGAGCATCATTTTGTTTTGATATAGTGTAAAACGTTGTTGGCATAGGCAATTCTTGTTTCTGATTGGCCAACTTAAGCCAATCTTCTCTCTGAAACTACCAGGCAGATAGGAAACAAACCACACGAATGGTGTATGCAAATTTCTTTATACAAGTACCCACATTACGAACCGATCATCAAACGAGAAGCAATCAAAGATCCTGATTAGTTAATTACAGAAAAAATACTGTTCTCTGAAAATAAAACAACAAGTCCAGATGAAATTTAGCTTAGTATTTATGATAATGTATATGGGGTTCACTACAACGATTAGCTATGTAATTTTGTATCTGTGACAAACAATGGCGATCTGCAATTATTGTCTCAGAATCGTCCAAGAATGCACAAAGGGTACCAATAACCAGATGAGCGATTCAGACTCAGGTCGACATCTGGTGTACATGATATAAGAAATATATTGTGTTTATTCAATATTATATATATTTTTGTTTTTCATTTTATTAACATATTTATAGTATGTAACATATTTGAAAATATTTATTTATTTAACCGTGAAATATAAATTTCTTTTTCAACTTTTGACTTTTATTCACAAGAAAGATCAAACACTTTCAAAGAATGTTGCACGAAAGACATTTTGTAAATAGTTAGAAATATCACGAAATAAACACATCTATTTACAAGTAAACCTCTTTGGTATAGTGGATGTCGTATTCACTTCGAATGAGGGCTACCATAGGTTCGATATATTGATGGTTTATAATTATGTGGTTTCGTTCAATTGTTATATTAATTTTCCATAGCTGTAACGCTGGTTTCATTCATTATATTTATTGTAATATTCTTATAGCTGATTTCAATTATCATATTTATCGTAATATTATTATAGCTGATTTCAATTATTATATTTATTGTAATATTTTTATACCTATAACTGTAACGCTGGTTTCAATTATTATATATATGGGGCCCAGGTTTGTCTACCTCCGAGTTTGTAACACGATGGTGTCACTAATGAAACAGGAACTCTTCTTAGCTGAACACATGTAGATGCATACTACATTGTAATAGTGAACTTAAAATGTTCAGTAGAAATATTTGTTATATTATTGTACAGCTAAGGTTTGTCTACTTCTGGGAGGGCCCGGGAGGCTCAATGAGTTAGGTAGTTGGATTACCTAACAACTCATACAAGCCTATCACCAATACGGTGTGGGTTCGCGCCCGGCTTTGTAAATTACAAAAAGGATGCACTCGACTCGTAGCCAAGTGATAAAGTTTATCAGTTGCTTGCCCATGGTCAGTGGTTCTCTCCGGGTACTCCGGCTTCTTCCACAACTAAAACTGGTCGCCATGATATAGCTGAAATATTGCTGAAAGTGGCGCCAAGCACCAAAATTCAAATTCAAATTTTACCTCCGGGTTTATAACACGGCGGATGTCACTAGTGGAGCAGGAACTTTTCTTAGCTGAACAGAAGTAGAAACATACTACATTGTAATAGTGAAGTTAAATTGTGCAGTGGAAATATTTGTTATATTATTGTACAGCTAATGTTTGTCTACCTCCGGGTTTGTAACACGACGGGTGTCACTAGTGGAGCAGGAACTCTCCTTAGCTGAACACACGTAGATACATACTACATTGTAATATTGAACTTTAAATGTTCAGTAGAAATATTTGTTATATTATTGTACAGCTAAGGTTTGTCTTCCTCCGTGCTTGTAACACTAGCACGGTGTAGGCGCATGCGTGTGAGGTCAGCAACTTGCTTTTTACCAGCTCCACTTGAAAAGTAAATTCTACATATTCATACCTTACCGATTTTGACAAACTTTTACAATCTGTGTTACAAACACCTTACACAGCTACACGAGTGAAAAACTTGATTGAATTTGGTGTAATTACAAGGAACCCGAAAATTTTATTAAAAGACAATCTCCCGCGAAAACATTTGACAGTTCACCTTCCTCCATGCTGTACATTTCCTGTCAAATGTAAACAATGTCAACTGGTAAACATATTGCTAGTATATTGGTGTTAACCTATGCCGTTCTTCTGGACTTCTCAAAGGCCTTCGATAAAGTCCCCCACCGACGTCTTCTCCTGAAACTCCACCACTCTGGAGTGAGAAGTAATACTCTGTCGTGGATTGCAGACTTTCTCTCCGGTCGCTCGCTGGAAGTAGTCGTCGAAGGTAAACACTCTTCACAATGTAAAGTGACTTCTGGCGTCCCCCAAGGCACTGTCCTTGGTCCCCTGCTCTTTCTCGTTTACATAAACGACATGCCACCTTGTGTTACATCGAGAGCAAGACTATTTGCGGACGACTAGCTCCTATATGGGCCCATCAAAATTGAAGCTGTTGCCACCAAGCTCCAGGAGGACATTGATGCCCTGCAAAACTGGGAAAGAACCTGGCAGATGTAATTTAATCCTGACAAGTGTGAGGTACTACGCATCACTAACAAGCGTAATACAATCATGGCAAATTATTATATCCACGGCCAACAACTTGTGAAGAAGGCAAATGCCACCCTAGTCTTCCTTCGACGCAACATCCGAAACTGCCCACAGAGAGCTAAGACACAGGCCTACAACACATTTGTTCGACAGAGCTGCCAGATTCGTCACCTATGTCCCTAGAGCCAGTGTTACAACACTATTACAAGACCTCAACTGGCCCACCCTACAACACAGACGCCAACTAGCCAAACTCATCATAATGTACCGCATTACCTACCATCTCATCGAAATACCATCTATTACCTATCTCATTCCATCCAGATCAGGTACCAGAGGACACAACATCCGAAACCTACAACCTTCAACCAGAGTGCTAGCATATCAATACTAGCACCATCAGACTCTGGAATAACCTACCACAGACCCTAGTCAGCTCAGGCTCCACTGGCATCTTCAATCATAGCCTGACAAACACCAGCCTTCCATAATTTCCACTTCTTTGTTTTTAATTGTACATTTCTGGAAAGTTTGTTTAATTGTCAATAGAAAGTTGCTGACCTGACCACATGTATATAGTTTTTCAATGCGACAATGCTCTGGAAAGAAGGATGCATTTATTGAAAGAAGAAGAACACGACGGGTGTCACTAGTTGAGCAGGAACTCTTCTTAGCTGAACAGAAGTAGATACATACTACATTGTAATAGTGAAGTTAATATGTTCAGTAGAAATATTTGTTATATTATTGTACAGCTAAGGTTTGTCTACCTCCAGGTTTGTAACACGATAGTGTCACTAATGGAGCAAGAACGCTTCATAGCTAAACACACGTAGATACATACTACATTGTAATAGTGAACTTAAAATGTCCAGTAGAAATATTTGCTATATTATTGTACAGCTAAGGTTTGTCTATCTCCGGGTGTGTAACGCGACGGGTTTCACCAGTAGAGCAGGAACTCTTCATAGCTGAACGCACGTAGATATATACTACATGGTAATAGCGAACCTAAGCTGTTCAGTAGATATATTTGTTATATTATTGTACAGCTAAGGTTTGTCTACCTCCAGGTTTCTAACACGACGGTGTCACTAATGGAGCAAGAACTCTTCTTTGCTGACCACACGCAAATACATACTACATGGTAATAGTGAACCTGAAATGTTCAGTAGAAATATTTGTTATATTGTTGTACAGCTAGGGTTTGTAACACGACGGGTGTCACTAGTGGAGCAGGGACTCTTCATAGCTGAACACACGTAGATATATACTACATTGTAATAGTGAACCTAAAATGTTCAGTTGAAATATTTGTTATATTATTGTACAGCTAATGTTTGTCTACCTCCGGGTTTGTATCACGACGGGTGTCACTAGTGGAGCAGGAACTCTTCATAGCTGAACACACGTAGATACATACTACATTGTAATATTGAACTTAAAATGTTCAGTAGAACTATTTGTTATATTATTGTACAGCTAAGGTTTGTCTACCTCTGGGTTTCTAACACGACGGGTGTCACTAGTGGAGCAGGAACTCTTCTTAGCTGACCACACGCAAATACATACTACATGGTAATAGTGAACCTGAAATGTTCAGTAGAAATATTTGTTATATTGTTGTACAGCAAGGGTTTGTAACACGACGGGTGTCACTAGTGGAGCAGGAACTCTTCTTAGCCGAACACACGTAGATACATACTACATTGTAATATTGAACTTAAAATGTTCAATAGAAATATTTGTTATATTATTGTACAGCTAATGTTTGTCTATCTCTGGGTTTCTAACACGACGAGTGTCACTAGTGGAGCAGGAATTCTTCTTAGCTGAACACACGTAGATACATACTACATTGTAACAGTGAACTTAAAATGTTTAGTAGAAATATTTGTTATTGTACAGCTAAGTTTTTTCTACCTCCGGCATATATACCTTACTATGAAAACCTAGATATCTAATAAATACCTGGTGGACTATTAGTCCCCGAGGATATCATCCGCCCAGTAGCCTGCTGATGGACTGTTAGTTCCCGAGGGTATCATCCGCCCAGTAGTCTGCTGGTGGACTATTAGTCCCCGAGGATATCATCCGCCCAGTAGTCTGCTGGTGGACTATTAGACCCCGAGGGTATCATCCACCCAGTAGTCTGCTGGTGGACTATTAGACCACGAAGGTATCATCCACCCAGTAGTCTGCTGGTGGACTATTAGACCACGAGGGTATCATCCGCCCAGTAGTCTGCTGGTGGACTATTAGTCCCCGAGGGTATCATCCACCCAGTAGTCTGCTGGTGGACTATTAGACCACGAGGGTATCTTCCACCACAGAGAGCTAAGACACAGGCCTACAACACATTTGTTCGACAGAGCTGCCAGATTCGTCACCTATGTCCCTAGAGCCAGTGTTACAACACTATTACAAGACCTCAACTGGCCCACCCTACAACACAGACGCCAACTAGCCAAACTCATCATAATGTACCGCATTACCTACCATCTCATCGAAATACCATCTATTACCTATCTCATTCCACACAGATCAGGTACCAGAGGACACAACATCCGATACCTACAACCTTCAACCAGAGTGCTAGCATATCAATACTAGCACCATCAGACTCTGGAATAACCTACCACAGACCCTAGTCAGCTCAGGCTCCACTGACATCTTCAGTCATAGCTTGACAAACACCAGCCTTCCATAATTTCCACTTCTTTGTTTTTAATTGTACATTTCTGGAAAGTTTGTTTAATTGTAAATAGAAAGTTGCTGATCTGACCACATGTATATAGTTTTTCAATGCGACAATGCTCTGGAAAGAGGGATGCATTTATTGAAAGAAGAAGAACACGACGGGTGTCACTAGTGGAGCAGGAACGCTTTCTAGCTGAACACACGTAGATACATACTACATTGTAATAGTGAACTTAAAATGTTCAGTAGAAATATTTGCTATATTATTGTACAGCTAAGGTTTGTCTATCTCCGGGTGTGTAACGCGACAGGTTTCACCAGTAGAGCAGGAACTCTTCATAGCTGATCGCACGTAGATATATACTACATGGTAATAGCTAAGCTAAGCTGTTCAGTAGATATATTTGTTATATTATTGTACAGCTAAGGTTTGTCTACCTCCAGGTTTCTAACACGACGGGTGTCACTAATGGAGCAGGAACTCTTCTTAGCTGACCAGACGTAGATACATACTACATGGTAATAGTGAACCTGAAATGTTCAGTAGAAATATTTGTTATATTGTTGTACAGCTAGGGTTTGTAACACGACGGGTGTCACTAGTGGGGCAGGGACTCTTCATAGCTGAACACACGTAGATATATACTACATTGTAATAGTGAACCTAAAATGTTCAGTAGAAATATTTGTTCTACCTCTGGGTTTCTAACCCGACGGGTGTCACTAGTGGAGCAGGAACTCTTCTTAGCTGAACACACGTAGATACATACTACATTGTAATATTGAACTTAAAATGTTCAGTAGAAATATTTGTTATATTATTGTACAGCTAAGGTTTGTCTATCCCTGGGTTTCTAACACGACGGGTGTCACTAGTGGAGCAGGAATTCTTCTTAGCTGAACACACGTAGATAAATACTACATTGTAACAGTGAACTTAAAATGTTTAGTAGAAATATTTGTTATTGTACAGCTAAGTTTTGTCTACTTCCGGCATATATACCTTACTATGAAAACCTAGATATCTAATAAATACCTGGTGGACTATTAGTCCCCGAGGATATCATCCGCCCAGTAGTCTGCTGGTGGACTATTAGACCCCGAGGGTATCGTCCACCCAGTAGTCTGCTGGTGGACTATTAGACCACGAGGGTATCATCCACCCAGTAGTCTGCTGGTGGACTATTAGACCACGAGAGTATCATCCACCCAGTAGTCTGCTGGTGGACTATTAGACCACGAGGGTATCATCCGCCTAGTAGTCTGTTGGTGGACTATTAGTCCCCGAGGGTATCATCCACCCAGTAGTCTGTTGGTGGACTATTAGTCCTCGTGGGTATCATCCGCCCAGTAGTCTGCTGGTGGACAATTAGACACCGAGGGTATCACCCACCCAGTAGTTTGTTGGTGGACTATTAGTCCCCGAGGGTATCATCCACCCAGTAGTCTGCTGGTGGACTATTAGTCCCCGAGGGTATCAACCACCCAGTAGTCTGTTGGTGGACTATTAGTCCCCGGGGGTATCATCCTCCCAGTAGTCTGCTGGTGGACTATTAGACCACGAGGGTATCATCCGCCCAGTAGTCTGCTGGTGGACTATTAGTCCCCGAGGGTATCATCCACCCAGTAGTCTGCTGGTGGACTATTAGACCCAGAGGGTATCATCCACCCAGTAGTCTGTTGGTGGACTATTAGTCCCCGAGGGTATAATCCACCCAGTAGTCTGCTGTTGGACTATTAGTCCCCGAGGGTATCATCCACCCAGTAGTCTGTTGGTGGACTATTAGTTCCCGAGGGTATCATCCACCCAGTAGTCTGCTGGTGGACTATTAGTCCCCGAGGATATCATCCACCCAGTAGTCTGCTTTTGGACTATTAGACCACGAAGGTATCATCCGCCCAGTAGTCTGCTGGTGGACTATTAGTCCCCGAGGGTATCATCCACCCAGTAGTCTGTTGGTGGACTATTAAATCACGAGGGTATCATCCGCTCAGTAGTCAGTGCTTCGGCACTGACATTGTTTATTAGATATATTTATTACTGAAATTTACAGTTCTTAAATAATGTATGTATTAATAAAACTACGGTTCTCCCCCTCAGGCGTAGTTGACCGTAATCGATTTTAGCTACCCTGTTTAGGCCCTTTAGCTTTCTTGCTCCCAAAATTTTAAATTACTCGATTTTGAGTGTACCTGATGAAGGTTATTCCAGAAGCGCGTCGAGCGTACTAAATTTGATATCTACGATTTTATTACTATCACTGGGCCGATACCTCTTCCGATGGACTATTAGTTCCCGAGAGTATCATCCGCCAAGTAGTCAGTGCTTCGGCACTAAATTTGATATCTACGTTTTTATTAGAGCGCACGATGCGTTTCTGGAATAACCTTCATCAGGTACACTCATAGTCCAAAGATTGGAAAGCCAAATAACTTAACACTTTTTGGAATCTAGTACAGGGTGGACAACGTACGTCATACATCCGGGTATTTTATTTATCGAAAACTTTATAATGGCGGACATTTTTCAACCATCTTACAAAATAAATCTCATTTTTATACTATTTTAACAACGAACCTGTATGATAAAAGCCAGACCAAAGTACCCTACAGACTTGTATGGTACTATTTACATCGATAATATTCAAAAAGCTGTTGTCATTTGTCTAATCATTCCGACAATGTTTCCTTTCGATGCTATATCCAGCATAAACAAATACCCGGATGCATGACGTACGTTGTCCACCCTGGATCCAGCATCAAAAGGAAATGTTGTCGGAATGATTAGACAAGGTTCGTTATTAAAATAGTATAAAAATGAGGTTTATCTTATCAGATGGTTGAACAATTTCCGCCATTATACAGTTTTCGAAACCCCCCACCCGGATGTATGACGTACGTTGTCCACCCTGTAGTAAGCCAAAAGGCCTAAACAGGATAGTGAAACTTGGTTAAGGTCACCCATGCCGGAGTGAGGAGAACCATAGTTAATAATAATTAAATTATTTAGGAACTGCAAAATTCAATAACAATGTGAGTTCCGAAGCATTGATTACTATGCGGATGACATCCGCGGGGTATAATACTCCACCAGCCGAGGTGTCGATCCAGTGATAGTAATAAAAATGTAGATATTTAATTTAAGTTAGGTTTGTGACTGTATGTTTTGGGTAATATATATTTTGCTCTTCACGGTTTGCTATTTAAGTTTCGATTTCCAACTATTTCAAATATTTTCGTTCCCGTTTTGCTTTAGTCTATTAGTTTTTCCTACATTACAATGACATATTCACATAATATGCAGTCGGGAAAACCACCATGCAAAAACATATTTCTAGATATGTAGCACCCCCTCATACCTTTCAGTCGTGGTGTTACCAACATAAAATTATTCTTTTTAGGAAAATGAAGAATATTTTTTATGTAAAAAGTGGTTACATACATAATATAGAGGGAAATTATGGATAATTTAGGATATTTTCTTTGGAGTACTAGTTTTTTCCCCACAATATTTGGATATGTAGTTGTGGAATCCCATTTAAGCTACGTTATGAAACACACAAGTTTTCATAATTGAAGTTTGTTTTACTTTATATAAAGAATAGATGACTTATACATAGTTATCAAAGTAAATTTTATTCAACTATAATATAATTTACCTCAGTTATGTCATTTATCCTTGTTATGAAACAATTTACTTGAGGTAACACCATTGACAAGAGGTAACACAACAGATGACAAAAGTAACACAAGGGACATCTTCATGAATGTACACATTTAATTCAAGAAAAAAAAACACGACTTACTATCAACCTATATTTTTTTGTTTTCTAAAATGTTTTCAGTACAATAATATTCAGTTTTTCAACATATTGGTTTAATGCATGAACAATATTTTTGTCCATGGCGTTATGAAGATATGTCCATGGTGTTATGAAGATATGTCCATGGTGTTATGAAGATATGTCCATGGTGTTATGAAGATATGTCCATGGTGTTATGAAGATATGTCCATGGCGTTATGAAGATATGTCCCTGGTGTTACCAGGTCTAAACAGTATACTCCCACCAGCTTGTTAAATTATATCTTATAAGTAAATGACGATGTTTGAACAATTTCTCTGCAAAGGTTAAAGAGCAATATTTTGTTCTGAATATTACTGTTTATGGAATAATGTGTTTATTCACAATTGTAATGTTAAATGTCTGTGGTGTTACACAATCTTTATGGTAACACCATTGACAGTAACACCTTAGACAAACAGGTAAGTATTTCCAGGATAAAAGGAAAATAATTTCTCCCTGACTATATTTTATATGTATATCCTTTGAAGAATACCAAATGTAATGTATTGTATATTTTTATATTTTGTTCAATTCTAACAAAAACAAGTAGTGAGAAGTACACCAGACATAAAATCTATATACTATACCAATCGCACGTACTTTTTCGGCTGTATATTAGTTTATGGATCACTTTTGTTTTTGTCGTCTGCGCATGTCATAAAACAGGAAATAAGCAAAGGGAGAAACTATTTTTGCTTCAAATATGACAAGACAGATAACTCTTACCAGCCTTAATAAGAAGGGCAACACCACAGACATGAAAATCTATAACAGCAGATTTATGCTAATTTTCTTTTTTAAATTTCAATATATATCTAGCAAAAATTATGTTGTGCTATTAGAGTTTTAGGAATAGTTAAAAAATAATATAAAGATCGAATAAAATCATTACATCTGAATAGTACAATTGACCAGAAGTAAGTCATTCTGGAAAAATAACACGTAACACCAAGGAAAAACAGGCCTTCGTGTAGCAAGTATAAATTCACAATTGGACCAATCTGAATTTAGATGGTAAAACTATAGAAAGCTGATGTGCCTTCGTGCAAAACAGGTTTTCTCCAATCAGTTTGGTTGGTATTTGTCTTTTAATTGCGTAATAACAGAAAAGTGCGTGTATTTTGATAATGACCCAAATACGTTACCATAATAAAATTTAGATAGCATCCACTAGCAGCTGACATGAACCGGAAAAAACTGATTACCTCTACCCTAACTTGGCGGAAGCGTGCCCTATTCCTTCTTCACTCTTCCGGTTCCACTACTGCATGCAGCACGTGAATTTGGAGGAAAACATTTCTACATTTTTCTACATTTGTGAAACTTTGCGACTGTTGTTTTTTTTTTTAATAAGTATTATAATATACACAGGTAATACGATATATTTATTCTAAAGATTCAAGCATACTTTTTGTTCCCATTAAAAAGGGACAAAATGACATTACTGCAAAAGCCATTTCTTCATGGATTTGTAGTACTGTCATGTTGGCATATAAATCTTCGAGAATTACTATACCAAGAAACCAGATTAAAGCCCATAAAGTTAGGGCATTAGCCTCGTCTTGGAATATTTTTTATTCTGCCTCCTTGACAGAAATGTTATCAGTAGGAAGTTGGAGGTCGGATAATACTTTCTATTATCATTACCTTCGTTCCATGCTCCAACATAATGACAACCTCTATTCTTTGGGACCTTTAGTTTCAGCGCAAAAAGTAATGTTCCTCCTACTAGTTAATACCTTTAGGGGATTTCGCGATACAAAAAATTATGTTATCTAAATTTTATTATGGTAGCGTATTTATTGCAATAAAAACGTAATATTTAGAATTAACTTTTATTAAAAAAAAAAGATTCCTACCATAATAAATTAGAGGTCCCCCCATCATCCCCTTTTTTAGTCTGCTTTGGATTGGAAAAGTGATGAAGAAATGGGGCGCGCTTCCGCCAAGTTAGGGTAGAGGTAATAAGTTTTTCGGTTTCAGGTTCATGTCAGCTGCTAGTGGATTTATTTAACAAAAAATAATTTTAATTCTAAAAATTACGTTATCAATATTGTAAGCATCTATGTCTTTTATCATCAGCCCCGAACATGCAATCTGAGATATGAAACAAGCACTACCAAAAATATTAAATACCAATAATGTACCAAAAACTTGCAGGTACCAAAGTTTTAATAAGAAGCGCAAATCGAAGGACAGACAAAAACAAAAGATAACATAAATACAGACAACGATCGATACTATGCTGAAATTAAATTTATCCTGCAATGACAGCATTTACCGACCAATATAGCCTGCCCAATATTTTTTTTGATATTGGTCAGTTATAAATAGAATACAATTTTATATTTGGCAAACTCATCGGGGCACATTGGGGGATATTGTTTTCAAATACATACACAAAATTATTTGAAATACTTTTATCATCGTCCAGTAAGCGTTTATTTACGATTTAAAATTGCAGGATAAATACAATACATGTGCACTGTCGAAGCATAGAGGTAAATATGTGTATTCGGCGCGAAACGTGGGAAAGGCTCGGCGAAGCCTCGCCTTTTCTCCCGTTTCTAAGCCTCATACACATATTACCTGTATGCTTCGACAGTGCACAAGTATTGTATATATATTTTAATATAATTTTTAAAGGGAATGGCCAATATCGATGAAAAAGTAAAAAATCTTACTAAAAATGAATTTCAGAAAAAAACACTATTACTATCAATTCCAAGAAGAATTTTAAAGCCTCATTGGAGTTTCAAAATCCCATGGGAGTTTTAAAGTTCTATTGGAAATTCAAAGCCCTGTGGAAGTATTTTTTTCCACGGGAGGCTTACTTACTTACTGTGGGACCAGAAGTCTTCTTGATAAATATCCCTTTAGAATTTGATAAATTTAATGGGAAAAGCTCTTTTCCCATGGGATTTTAATTTTCCTATGTTTTTAAAAATTTAATTTTAGAAAATTGTGAAGAAATATTAGTTAATAACTTTGATTTTGTGAAGTTCCATGAAATTTCGAAAATTTTTGGTTATTCATAAGATTTGGTAGCTTTCAGGAATGGCGGCGCAAGATTTGCAAACTATTGGAATTGTTAATTTAAAAACGGATGTGTTAACTATATGGGATTAAAATTACAGATAAGTACAATTTTCTTAGAATCTGACTTTTTTCTTAGAAAAATAAATAGGTTAGTCAATAAATGTCAAGTTTTCGATATGAGATTAAGAAATAATAATATTTCCCTGAAAGAATTTCCAACATCCGTCTACATATTTAAAAGGCTTTGTTTTTTAACAGGATTTTAACAGATAATCGTCAGCATTTAAATATGAAACAGAATGAATACGCAGTAGTACACATATATTGTTTACTTAATAAATGTTCTTGACAACAGACAAAAAATACGATATCTAAATTACCCTAGTCTATTTTAGAGTGTACAATATTTAGAAAATGGGATCGGAATGTGTAGGAAAATAGTTTTCTCAACGTGTAAATACGATATCAAAATTATTGGCTTTTTCAAAGGGTGTCATTTTTAAATGAATGTAGATTTTTTTTTATTATTAAACTCCACTTATTGTAACAGCAAGCTTGGTTACTTCACTACGTGATCAATATTATTGTTACTATAAAAAAGTTTTAGTCATCTGTATACGTGAATGAATGAGTGATTGTTGTCTAAGGCCAAAAACTGTGTTTCTAAGCCTCGTACACATATTACCTGTATGCTTCGACAGTGCACAAGTATTGTATATATATTTAAATATAGCATTTAAAGGGAATGGCCAATATCGATGAAAAAGTACAAAATCTGATTAAAAATGAATTGCAGAAAAAACCCACTATTACTATCAATTCCAAGAAGAATTTTAAAGCCTCACTGGAGTTTCAAAATCCCATGGAAGTTTAAAGTCCTATTGGAAATTCAAAGCCCTGTGGGAGTATTTTTTTCCATGGGAAGCTTACATACTTCCTGTGGGACCAGAAGTCTTCTTGATAAATATCCCTTTATAATTTGATAAATTTAATGGGAAAAGCTCTTTTCCCATGGGATTTTAATTTTCCTATGTTTTTAAAAATTGAATTTTAGAAAACTATGAAGAAATATTAGTTAATAACTTTGATTTTGTGAAGTTCCATGAAATTTCGAAAATTTTTGGTTATTCATAAGATTTGGTAGCTTTCAGGAATGGCGGCGCAAGATTTGCAAACTATTGGAATTGTTAATTTAAAAACGGATGTGTTAACTATATGGGATTAAAATTACAGATAAGTACAATTTTCTGAGCATCTGACTTTTTCTTTAGAAAAATAGATAGGTTAGTCAATAAATGTAAAGTTTTCGATATGAGATTAAGAAATAATAATATTTCCCTGAAAGAATTTCCAACATCCGTCTACTTATTTAAAAGGCTTTGTTTTTTAACCGGATTTTAACAGATAATCGTCAGCATTTAAATATGAAACAGAATGAATA
>MJUT01003417.1:33549-67796 GCA_002080005.1 Gigantidas platifrons
CCATTGTATTGTCTATCCTTCATCGATTTACGGATTCTAATTATCTCTTTGGTAACTTTTGATCATTGTATTGTCTATCCTTCATCGATTTACGGATTCTAATTACCTCTTTGGTAACTTTTGACCATTGTATTGTCTATCCTTCATCGATTTACGGATTCTAATTACCTCTTTGGTAACTTTTGATCATTGTATTGTCTATCCTTCATCGATTTACGGATTCTAATTACCTCTTTGGTAACTTTTGACCATTGTATTGTCTATCCTTCATCGATTTACTGGTTCCGATTAGCCCTTTGATATCGTCAAGCTTTTCTTTTTATATAAGGAGTAGACCATAGTTATATACGGCCAGGATATAGTGTATATTTTCAAACCGAACGTGCATGCATACACACAGTCCCCAAGGTACCATGGAGACATTGTGGATACGTGCACCTTGTCTGTGTTTGGAACATGATACCTATATTTGTTCTCATTCAAGGCACTCATTATCTATTCATGTCTATTCATCTTATCGTTGAACCAGGAACTCAAGGCCATGTAACTATATCATCAATACTAATAAAAATATTCCAAGGTGGGTAGTTAAGGAATCAAATCGTTTTCCAGGTAGCCCTTTAATTTATTACCTATATATATACATATACAAATTGTACCTGACTACGTAAAACGCATCCAGTAGAACACGTTATAGGTGCCGGATATTTCTGTCATTTAAACAAGTAGAGTTTCTAATTGTAAATTTTATATATATAGTATCATAGTTAGGGTTAAAGTATTTAATGCAATTTTCAGCAATATTTCAGTTACATCGTGGCGGTCTGTGTTATTGGGGTTCCCGGAGAAAACCGCACATAGATAATATGAAGCAAAACATCCAACAGTTATCTACAAATAAAACCTCTCAGAATTAAATTGAAAAGCACTACCAGCTAAAATAACGATAAATATCATGATAATGATAGTAATAAAGATAAAATATTTATTAATTAATAAAATCACTTTTAAGGATAAGCGTCTCGATGCCGATATCGGGTGTTTACGTATCACGTCCGTGGTGTAATGGTTAGTGTTCTCGCCTCGAGTGCGGTAAATCGTGTGTTCGAACCACGATCGGGTCACACAACAAACTGTTTGATTACTATTTTACCTATTTTTTTCAGTATTGTTATAAATGCTGTTTTAGTGACAACCGGAACCTTTGAACCGTAATGGAAGCGAGAGGTTGGCGCCGTAAAATCTGATTCAATCCACCATTTCTTTAGAAATGCCTGTAGCAAGTCAGGGCCATTGCGGTTTCCCAGTTTCACGGTTGTTGACTGATTTTGTCTGTTTATTGATTTATGAGTTTTGAATTTTCCTTTGGAAGATTGCTCTGTGGTCGGTAATTTTGTTATTACCCTTATTGATATTTGTTGCTTCTTCGATAAGCGCACAGCATTAAGGAGAAAGAGAAAAGACTGGTTGACTCGGGTCTACGATAATGTGTCCGAGTGGAGCGACATGGCTATCTGCGGACTGTTGTTGCAGTGAATTTGCGCTATGAAAATCAAACTAAGCGCGTTGGTCTTGTAGAAAGTTGAGATCATCTTCTCATTGAAAATTTACTTGTTCTTGCCATGATATATAGCTGAAAGATTGCTGAGTGTGTAAACGTTGTAGGTTCGAATAGCACTGAAATAACAATATATATATGTAAAACTTGTAAGTTAGAATATTAACGCTAACACTTTTGGATTGAATTTTAAGACGTGTATAAACATATTAAATATAGCCTTTCATCCGTTTGGGAGCAAGAGGAATAGTTACTGTGCATTGTATAGTTGTCAAACCTTTGAGACTATTATTATATTGATATCCTTTGACTTTGATATGATTGAATGATTGATGTTTGGTGCTTAACGCTACTTTCAGCAATATTTCACCTATATCATGGCGACCAGTTTTAGTGGTGGAAGAATATGGAGCACCCGGAGAGAACAACCGACCATGGGCAAGCAACTGGTAAATTTTATCACTTGCAGCTGCGAGACGAGAGCAACGTTTTTGAAATTTATAAAGCCGGACGCGAACCCACGTCGTATTGGAGTGATAGGCTTGTATGAGTTGTTAGGTAATCCAACTACCTAACTCATTGAGCCACCCGGATCCTTGACTTATGATATGAACAATCATTTTATGCAAAGTATAGGCTTAATGCAAAATGCTGAATTAGATTGCTACCAACTTAATAACAAGAGCTAATAAAAAAATATATATAAATAAATATATTGCTGTGTTAAAATCAAAGCAATTGTTTATTATCATTTATGTCAATGTTTGCGTGAAACGCGTTTATCCTCACAAAATGGCATATCCGTAACGGCAGGCCGCGTGTGACGTCAAAACGGCAAGACAGACATTTACGCCACATTCATGTCCGGAACCGTATGAAAACGGCTGCGGACACTGTCCGAATTTCAGATCAGACTGATCGCAGAAAACTACGTGAATCTGGACTCCGTGCTAGGCGTCCGGTGGTACAACCAATCCTTAAGCAAAGCCATAGGACCACGATACTAGCCGTCGTTGGAGGCTTGACATTCTTTTTAGTGATGAATCCTATATTCACTTCGTTTATGCGATGTACGTTATCGTGTGTACCGCAGGCGTGGGGGAACGTTTTACGGACCAGTGTGTGTACGAGTCCAACCTTTTTAGAGGCGGAAGTGTTATGGACCTGGCTGGAATTTGTCATGATGGTCGCATTCAGCTCAAAATTGTTCAAGGAACATTGAATGCGGTACAATATAGAGATGGTATTGTTGATCCTATCGTTCTACCCTTTCTGCAACAGCGAAACTTTGATAACGTCGTTCAACACGACAATGTAAGATGTCACATGGCTCGTATATGTCAATGCTTTTTGAACCAGAATCACATCCGTGTTCTTCCTTGGCCCGCATTATCACCGGATCTGTCACCAATTGCACATTTATGGGATGAACTCGGTAGACGTGTTCTCCACCGTCAAAATCCACCGGAAACACTACAGGAGCTGCGTGACACACTTGTGTACGAGTGGAAATGCACACCACAAGCCTTTATCAAACGATTAATTGGTTCTATGCGTCGGAGATGCAAAGTTGTCGTTGCTGCAAGAGGTGGTCACACACATTACTGAACTCCACAAAACCTCCATACTGCATGACAATTTCTGTATGTCGATGATTTGTTCTGATAATGTTGTTGAGAACTTTTGCCTTATTTGCTATGCCCATATGAATCTAAACTCTACGAATTTTTTCGATTTTTTTTCTCTATGTAAACATATTGAGCATCACAACCTTGTATCGTTTCTTTTGTTACCAAGTCATCATGATGGCTATAAACTTACAAACATTTAGTTGAATGGTGAAGGGTTTTCCACGTGGTATATTTTCTCCAGAGAAATTTGGATGAACTTGTGACAACGTTTGTCAGTATCGGTGGTACTCCCCCTGTTATGGTTGAATGATAGGTGGATACAATTCTTAGTAAAGCAGTGTCTATTTGTTTTAAAGTATTCTTCAGTAAATTAATAAATCGTATGATTTTCATGAGGCCACATGGACAATTATAACAATTATCGCACGAATAACCAAACATTCCTATAAACAATTTAACAAGGATGGTAAAAACGCGAATTTACCCAGCTCACTTCAAAGTCTTTTTGTATCCGTACTAATACCAGATAAAGATGGCCCAAACTGCATGTAATTACTCATAAGCTGTAATAGTTTACTTTTCCTGTATTAGTTGAGATACAAGACTTTGAAGTCAGCTGGACAAAATGTCGTTGTACTTGGTACAACGGTATGCATAGAGATATGGATAATTTCGTGCAATGATTGTTACCGGAGATTGTGATGAATTCCGATAATGTTTCTTATATGTTTAACATTTGTCTCCATACATGGTCTAATATGATTATTCCAGTGCCACGTTTATATATTTACCATTGCCATTTATTGTTGGGGGTCGTCGTGATCGTATGACAGTTGTATTTACAACTACATGTGCAATCAGTGTCTATCACCACAAAAGTTGTGACTTTGAATCCCGCTCGTGGCGAGTTGTATTCGACGCAACTTCGTGTGATAAAATTTGTCAGTGACTTGCGACAGGTCGGTGGTTTTCTTTGGCTACTCCGGGTTTCTCCACCAGTAAAGCTGACCGCCACAATATAATTGAAATATTGTTGATATTCGCGTTAAACAACATAATCCTAACTCCTTTATTTATTGTTTGCAAATTTGATATAGCCATTACTATAGCCGATACTGCTAGCTATATCAACAATCAATCAATCAATCATTGTTGCCAACCATACCTTTTCCATTATCTTCGAATCATTTTATTAATAGAAGTTGCTTGTTGTTGATTGATTGTAGAAATAAACATTAGCTATTCTTTTCTCTAAATACAAAAATACATATTTTTTTATACTTCTCAACAGTCTGATAGAGGAACACTATTTGCTTCACAATTTATTAAAGTATGTTTTGGTGGTGTCTGTGTTGGACATGTTTTGATGGTCTCTGTGTTGGACATGTTTTGGTGGTGTTTGTGTTGGACATGTTTTGGTGGTCTCTGTGTTGGACATGTTTTGGTGGTGTCTGTGTTGGACATATCTTGATGGTGTCTGTGTTGGACATATCTTGGAGGTGTCTGTGTTGGACATGTCTTGGTGGTGTCTGTGTTGGACATGTTTTGGTGGTGTCTTTGTTGGACATGTTTTGCTGGTGTCTGTGTTGGACATGTTTTGCTGGTGTCTGTGTTGGACATATATTGGTGGCGTCTGTGTTGGACATGTCTTGGTGATGTCTGTGTTGGACATGTTTTGGTGGTGTCTGTGTTGGACATGTCTTGGTGGTGTCTGTGTTGGACATATCTTGGTGGTGTCTGTGTTGGACATGTCTTGGTGGTGTCTGCGTTGGACATGTTTTGGTGGTGTCTGTGTTGGACATGTTTTGGTGGTGTCTGTGTTGGACATGTTTTGGTGGTGTCTGTATTGGACATGTTTTGGTGGTGTCTGTGTTGGACATGTTTTGGTGGTGTCTGTGTTGGACATATCTTGGTGGTGTCTGTGTTGGACATGTGTTGGTGGTGTCTGTGTTGGACATGTGTTGGTGGTGTCTGTGTTGGACATGTGTTGGTGGTGTCTGTGTTGGACATGTCTTGGTGGTGTCTGTGTTGGACATGTCTTGGTGGTGTCTGTGTTGGACATGTTTTGGTGGTGTCTGTTTTGGACATGTTTTGGTGGTGTCTGTATTGGACATGTTTTGGTGGTGTCTGTGCTGGACATATCTTGGTGGTGTCTGTGTTGGACATGTCTTGGTGGTGTCTGTGTTGGACATGTTTTGGTGGTGTCTGTGTTGGACATGTTTTGGTGGTGTCTGTGTTGGACATATATTGGTGGTGTCTGTGTTGGACATGTCTTGGTGGTGTCTGTGTTAGACATGTTTTGGTGGTGTCTGTGTTGGACATTTCTTGGTGGTGTCTGTGTTGGACATGTCTTGGTGGTGTCTGTATTGGACATGTTTTGGTGGTGTCTGTGTTGGACATGTCTTGAGGGTGTCTGCGTTGGACATGTTTTGGTGGTGTCTGTGTTGGACATGTTTTGGTGGTGTCTGTGGTGGACATATCTTGGTGGTGTCTGTGTTGGACATGTCTTGGTGGTGTCTGTGTTGGACATGTCTTGGTGGTGTCTGTGTTGGACATGTTTAAGTGGTGTCTATGTTGGACATGTTTTGGTGGTGTCTGTGTTGGACATACTTTGGTGGTGTCTGTGTTGAACATGTTTTGGTGGTGTCTGTGTTGGACATGTGTTGGTGGTGTCAGCGTTGGACATCATTGGTGGTGTCTGTGTTGGACATGTTTTGGTAGTGTCTGTGTTGGACATGTTATGGTGGTGTCTGTGTTGGATATGTTTTGGTGGTGTCGGTGTTGGACATGTTTTGGTAGTGTCTGTGTTGGACATGTTTTTGTGGTGTCTGTGTTGGACATGTTTTGGTGGTGTCTGTGTTGGACATATTTTGGTGGTGTCTGTGTTGGACATGTTTTGGTGGTGTCTGTATTGGACATGTTTTTGTGGTGTCTGTGTTGGACATGTTTTGGTGGTGTCTGTGTTGGACATGTTTTGGTGGTGTCTGTGTTGGACATGTTTTGGTGGTGTCTGTGTTGGACATGGTATATTGTGCCTTGAAACAATCCACCAACAATCGTGCATTCCGTACAAACCGTTGCTCGTTCGGAGCTGACACAAGTTGTCTTTTACGCGTTAGGAGCGTAAAATTCAAAGCACTCATTATCTTTTTGTCCAAAGTGTAGGTTCTGTATTTGATTTGTTTCACAGAATATGCGCACATCCGTTCTGGAACAGTTGTACCTAGCAATGGAGAAGCATGATTTCATGTCTATATCTCTGAGGTTCTCTAGAAGGCATGCACACTATATTATATATCATCGTTTTACCAAATGAGAAAGCTTACGGACGCCTTGTAGGTTTCTTCAAGAATAATGAGTTCTACCATCACTACAGGGCCGCATAAACAGCATTATAACACCACGGACAAAGCAGTGCACTGGGATTTATTCCTATACAACCACTCACAGGAATAAAACTCCAAATGGTCGATAAAATTAAATATATATTTATTATATTGGTACTTCCAACATAATCAATGTTTTGAAATATTAAAAACATACCGTACACAACATGCATAGATTGGCATGGGTCCCATATGCTCGTGGGGCCCATTGGCAATTGCCCAGCGTACCCATGCGTTAAGACGACACTGACAATATGTAACTATACCAACAATAATAATAGCCGGAAAAAACACCGTTATTAAAAGAATCCGAATCGTTTTCCATGTATCCCTTTATTACATATATATTTATATATATTGTAGCTGTATAACGTACAACACGGTATAGGTGCCAGAGCTTTCTGACATTTAAACAAGGTAAGTTTCCAATTGTAAATTTTATATATCTAGATGAATCAAAGCATATAGCAGTCCTCTATACAAAGAAGAATTTTTAATATTAAATTGAAAAATAATGAGAGTCTAATAATAATAATAATAATAATAATAATAATAATAATAATAATAATGATAATAATGATAATAATAATAATAATAATATTTCTTTCAAGAATTACTGAGACCAACCTGAAGTGTTGCGGAGGGAAGAACAAAAATACCCCCTCCCCCAAACCGCCCAGTTTAAACTGGTAACTAAACACCGTTTGAATTTGCAGACGTATATATGAAATATTCAATACAACCTAACAAAGATAAAATAAATAATATTAACACAACATACTCAATACACAGAATGTACAATTATATTGCGGTACTTTGACTCGTGTGTCACGACTTCATTCGTACAGATCATTGACCAATAGTGATGTGTAGTAATCAGAACACACCGGTCACAGTTAATTTACACTTTTGAATATTATAAACATACTGCCCTTCGTCTCGGGTGATAATTTTTTCCCTCATGTGTTAATCTACCCTAACACCTTCATCCAAGGGCAGTATGTTTTTTTATTATACTGAATGCCTAATGATTCAAGTGTGCATTATGTTATTAGAAGGACAATTGCTAAAAAAATGAAAAGTCATCAATTAAGATAGTTTACTTACATTAACAACAACAAAACATCAAATAGCAACAAATTTAACAAGATAATAATCTAATGTTTATAACAATTAATGTAAAATGTTAATTGTATATTTTGATAAATATTATCACATGTTTGCTTCTATATTCTGATTAATGTATAAATAATTTTCAAGGTAGGCTATAATTGTTTTATCATTTTTCAATACTATTTAAATATACATGTATGTCTTAAAATTTGTAATTTTATGAAAACTTTGAAATTTTTAAAACTTTTTGAAAATTTTATCATTTTAAAATTTGTTGAAAATTTTATCATTTTGAAATCTTATGAAAATTTTGAATTTTTTTTTAAATGTTTTTGAAATTGTTTGAAATTTTTGATATTTTGAAATTTTTTGAAAATTTTCAAAGTTTGAAATTTTGGGAAAATTTTTAACTTTAACTTTTTTTTAATTTTAGAATTTTGAAAATCGGTAAACCTTGGCAGGAGCGTGTGTTAATTTTTCCGGATCGGTAAACTTCGGGCTCAGCGGGTGTTAATCTTAGGCATTAACACCCGTTGCTAATATTATCACATGTTGCTAGGGATGGGCGGGGCTTATGAAAGGTTAGTGAAAATTAACAAATTCCGCTTGTCCAATGAAATTAATGGATAATGTAAGAAATTTGCATAAAATATAATAAATTACTTTATTATTTTAAGAGGGATTGGGTATTAGGTTTATTCATTTCAAGGAATTTACGTTGAATAAGGTAAACATTACCAGCGACTCATTTTTGTATATAGACATTCCCATTGTTCACTTTAACACGCGTTTACGACAAAAGAGACGATTTTTCCTTTCCTATCGTCAATTTTCCTTTTTTTGCTGGCTACGTTCCCTTGATTCTATTTTATGGCGTTTATATTTCTCATTTAGTTCGTTTTCCACGTGTCGGACTTAAATGACCGTAATCTCGTAATAACTGAAGAAAAAAAAACGTTTACACCAAGGATACCGCTTACATAAATTATTGAAAACTTTCACAAAATTGTATAATTGCCATACATATCTTGTAGATAAATACAATTCCACATGCATAAATCTGATTAAATAGGGTATTTCCCATCCATGTTATTCATGGCGACGTAATAAACAAATCTAAATAGGTCAAATCTGACACATTTTAACTTTTAAAACCCTTGAAAAATCTTATTCGTAAAGGCCATGCATTACAATTATAACTAACTATTTGATACAGGTTCACTTTGCTAATGATATAGACAATCTGCTAGTACAACTAGTAGATCCACCTGCTATTAGTATGTTACTATTTGTTTTCAATAGTTTGATGACCTGTTGATTAACTTCTCTGGATGTTCATGATCAATAATTGATATTAAGTATGTTAGAAGTATCAGCTATGGTTTTCGTTGCACAATGAATAATGATCTTTAGCCTGCTGAATCTACCCCCCTAGCTAGTCGTCAGTCAACTACGAGCATTCATTGACCCTGCTATTGTAATGTACAGGTTATATTGCTAATCATTTTTGAAATAGTATGTGGTCTTTTTGAGTGGAAGAGAATATGTGCAGGTTTGTTTATATTTTTTTTCCATATAGTTATTGCCGTTGGAGATCCAGTTATCAATAGGGAAGGGTTGGGACCCAATTAATCCCGCCACACTTTTGTGTCGGTCCAAAGCAAGGACCTGGATTTCCAGTCATATACCGTAGTCTTTTTTGTATTCAGTGAGTATTCGGTTAAGATGAGAAGTGATTGTTCATTTTGTTGATATTGGTGGAATTGATGACCATTATTGTTAAACTTTCTTTCCACTATATAGATATGAACATGGAAAACCATATACAATATAAATAAGTAGGTGTTATTACATGTTGTTATTTTAAATGACATGACGTCTCAAACACAACCATTCTGGTTTCTTATATCGTTAATCTGATAGAGTTTTGTTCATATATGTTATTAAAATGATAAGCAAAAAAATACCATGGTGGCGGAACAGTTTCAAAATTCAATAAGAATAAAATAGTAGAAAGAGGCAAAATGACCGCGGATTTCTGGCTTTATACAGGGGCTTCAATAAAAAGAGGCGGGATTAAACTAGTTTTATGGGCCCAAAGTAATCTATTTTACAAATTCAGCATAGAGCTATAATACCATTTCAGAAAAAAAGATATACGTAATGAAGCTGATGTGTGTTGTTGTTGTGTTGCTTTCCTGTATCAATGTTTCTTACACCTGTCCCAGTGGTTGCAGCTGTTCTTATGATGGCAGTGTGGATTGCAAGAATATGGGTTTTGAAGTAATTCCATCTGGAATACCCAATACAACCAAGATACTGTAGGTATTCTGTTGTGTAGAAGACGAAGGGTCTGTCGATTTTAAATTAGAAATATTCAAGTTATCCGGAATAAATAAGGTTGAGAACTGCTATCAACAAAACCATTTTTCTAAATATCTAAGGAAACAAATTTTCGGTGTTCAAGATAACGATATTCGAACGACTTTATATACAAATACAGAGAATTCGATACTGCTTATTAACCAGAGGGGCCCGAGTGGGTCAATGAGTTAGGTAGTTGGATCACCTAACAACTCATACAAACCTATGACCAATACGGCGTGGGTTTGCGCCCAGCTTTGTAAATTACAAAAGGGGTGCACTCGACTCACAGCCGCAAGTGATAAAGTTAACCAGTTGCTTGCCCATGGTCGGTGGTTATCTCCGGATACTCCGGCTTCTTCCACCACTAAAACTGGTCGCCATAATAGAGCTGAAATATTGTTGAAAGTGGCGTAAAAAAAAAATCCAGATATCAATCAGAGTTTTCACACTCTAAAACGGATTTGCATTTATACAAACACAAGTGTAGCACAAAAACTATGGAGCAAAATTTTGAACAATTCGAACAAAATTCTGGAGTAAAACCAGGTCGATTAGCGTCTCCCGTTCCATTCATAATGTTTTTCAAGAAGTTCTAATAAGAAAGGCCAACTACGATTTCAGATATCTCAGGGTCATATTTGAAAAAAAAATGTTTACAAATAGTTGTTTGCAAATTCATTCACTGACGCATGATGTCGACCATAGAATTCCTGAAAGATGGCTTAGGTAAAGTTTTTCGTAACCCGGACTTAGTACTATGTCGTTGGTGATCCAGTTATCAAGAAGGGAGGGTTGGAATCCCGCTTGTATTTTACTGTTTAAAGAAATCACTTTCATATATTAAATCTGGAATATCAATTGGAATTTAAAAAGCAAACTGGAATCTTGATACTCAAGAAAGGAAAATTTATCATATGAAAATGGAAGTCTTAACGTTATCTGTCGTTCATTTCTAAAGTTTGAAGATGCCAAAGAGGTAATAGGAAACCACAAATCTATAAATCAAAAGAAAACAATGTAATGGTCAAACGAAAAAGGAAAAAAGACAAAAAAAATAATTCTGCTCTTTGAAACCTCAGTCTTGTGAGAGTGCAAGATCTAGTCAAGAAGTAGTAGTACACAAATTATTTTGGTCCATAGTGATTTCCTATTGGGCCTAGTCTATTGTAAATACATCTTGGCAGTTGATCGTTAATCACATGTTAAGTGTTACATCCTTTTCTGGACAGAGCTCAGCTGCTGACGCAAAAGCTAATGAAACAAGGCTACATAGCTCCTAGGTTGCAGACATCGCTGCAAAAATTCTACGGTCGTCAACACAATCTGATTGACCTTACGAAATATTCATATCTCAAATGACAATGGGTCTTTTACTTTTACGTATGTTTTCTTTCCTCTATCACTGCCAAACCTTTTTATTTGATTTGACTGTATATATGAGTAACATTGTGGTGTCTTATAAGAAGTAGGTACTGCCTACCATTCTCGAGCATCTGAGTGTCTTATAAGAAGTAGGCACTGCCTACCATTCTCGAGCATGTGAGTGTATTATAAGAATTAGGCACTGCCTACCATTCTCGAGCATCTGAGTGCACTGCCGGATTTACATTTTTGTGTTGTCCTATTATGTGTCTTTACGTTCTGAGTTCCGTGTTGTGATGTTGTGATGTTGTGATGTCCGTTATGATTTCCGCATCAAAACGATGCTAGGACAGATCATGTCTTATTTATATTATTTATGTTTGTTTGCATACAGTGGTGGCCAACACATGTTGTGTTGTGGTTTTGCTTTGTTTTTCCTCGTCTTATGTACCCTACACTGTCAGTTTCTGTGGATTGTCCATTATTGATTGCCCCTTCGGTATTATCTAACGCTTGCTAAAATTGCACATCATATTGAATTAAAATATTGCAAACGGTTCCAAACTTTGCATGCCTTAGACTTAAAAACTTGGGTATTCGTTTTATCTTTTAAAATTCGGTCCCATGATATTTGCTATTTTTTAAATAGTTGGTAGTAATCCAATATAAACACTACACAGAAAACTAAAGGTTGGGTAACGCGACCTCCACAAAACACAAGAGTGAATTCGGTTGTTCCGGTTGAGTGAGCAGCTCATGCTCCACTAATGGCACCCGTCGTGTTACGTTATTCTATAAATCTGTTGATAAGTCAAAGATGAGGAAAGAACGAGATTGTCATAAACAAGTAGTGATGCAGACTTGATCCAATAGTGGCACCCATCGTGTTACATTACTCTTGTTACTCTGCTGATACGTCAGAGATAAGGATAGAACAATATTGTCATAAAGGGCAAGTAGTACTCCATACCTTGTTTGTTCCAGTTGTATTTCATGTTGTTTATAGTCTGGTGTAACATTATCTCACCAAACACAACTAAGATGATGTCGATTAAAAAGTTCATCATTTTATAATACAGTGTAATTGTTGCGTGAATTTATGTGATTTTGGTTTAACAAAGTAATTTAAGTTTCCTCTCTACTATATATAAATAAATTTATCTGCGTGTAGCATTATATTCAAACAAAACCATCCGATGTAAATGGTGTTTCAAATTATTTATTTTAGAATAGAAATAGACAACTGAATAAATTATTTTTTTCCCAAGGTATTTGGATAACAACCAAATTACAGATATCAGTCCTCAAGCGTTTGCAGGTCTATCGGGATTAACAGTTTTGTAAGTGGTTTGAATTTCTACAATATATTCAGATTTAAAGGGTATAATAATTCAATGATATTACATATGGCAGCAATTTTCTTTAGAATACCTAAGACAACAGAGGTATTGTGAATGTTTACATACAGAATCAATCGAATTTTCCTGTGTAGAAGACGACTGGTTAAATGATTTCCTATTGGAACAAAACTATTGTATCCGTTTTCATCTTTTTAAATTCGGTCTTAATGATATTCGCTATTTTATGAAATAGTTGACAGTGTTCCTATAAGAACACTGCATAGAAAACTAAGGATTGGGCATTGTGAATCCAACACACTAGGCTGAATTAGGTTGGGTAAGCAGTTCATGCTCCATTAGTGGCACTCGTCGTGTTATGTTACTCTTGTTATTAATCTGCTGATAAGTCATAGATGAGGTAAAGCGAGATTGTTATAAAGGACAATTAGTGGTGCATAGGTTGCTTGTTCCAGTTGTATGTAGTCTGTTCTATCACCATCTCATCAAACACGACCAATATAGTATCTATTACAACGTTCATCATTTTAATAATGTCGTCTTCAGTTTAATTGTGGCGTGAATTTATGTGATTTTAGTTTAACAAAGTAATTTAAGTTTCCTCTCTACTATATATAAATACATTTATCTGCGTGTAGCATTATATTCAAACAAAACCATCCGATGTAAATGGTGTTTAAAATTATTTATTTTAGCATAGAAATAGACAACTAAATAATTTTTTTTCCCAGGCATTTGGAAAACAACCAAATTACAGATATCAGTCCTCAAGCGTTTGCAGGTCTATCGGCATTAACAGAACTGTAAGTGATTAAACGTTTTGCAATATATTCAGAATTAAAAGGTACAAAAACTCCAATAATAAATTTGGCAGTAATTCCCTCTAGAATATATGTGACAATAGATGTATTGTAAGTATTTACATATATAGTCGGTCGAATCGTGTAGTGTAGAAGACGAAGAATGTGATAATTTCATATTGGAAATATTCGAGTTATCCAGAATAAATAAGGTTGAGAACTGCTATCAACAACCAAATTGGCAGACTTCAGTGGTTAACCAAGAGCTATCTTCTTCTTCTTCTTCTTCAAATTCAGTGTACTTTGGAAACCGAATGCGATTACTACGTGTTTTTGGGATTGCATATTTCATCTATGCAAAATTATAGCGGAAAAAAATAAAAGTGGAAACATGAAAACGAAAGCACGAAACAACAAAATGTAATTATTTAACGTTGTTAAGCTGTGAAAACCATCGCGTCGTGTTACGTTAGTCTTATTATAGATATACTGATAAGTCATAGATGAGGTTAGAACGAAAATTGTTATAAACAACAAGTAGTGGTGCATAGTTTGTTTGTTCACGTTGTATTTCCTGTTGTATATAGAAAATACTATACTACATATTAACCAGAGTTTTGACACTTTGAAACGGATATGCATTTAACGTCATTCAATTTCAACAGAACCTTACATAACAGTTGCACTATCACTGAATAATTGTCTCTTATATTTGAAACATGAGGATATTTTTTACCAATGTTATTATTTAAAAAAAATATTTGTACTCGTCAAAATACTGGAATATGTATCCACAACGTATTATGTTGTGTTTGGTGGTCGTGTTTGTAATAGATGTGATCCCATTCTGGTCGACTTCTTCCTATATTTGTTTTAGAGGGACTTCAGTGCCTAGCCAAGAGGAAATAAACCAAATTATCTATATTTTTCAAATTCATTTTACTTTGGAAGTCGGATGCGATTATTATCTTTTCTGGGATTGCGCACTTAATACATGTTAGATAATACAGAAGGGGCAATCAAAATTCGACAATCCAAAGAAACTGGCCAACACAAGACGAAGAAAAATAAACCAAAGACACAATGCAACATGTGATTCACATCACTATACACAAACAAACACAAAATATCGAAAATAAGACACGATTCCTTCTACAAATAACTGGAGGAAAAGGGCGACCGAAGCATCGTTTTCATCGTATAAATCGTAACGGGCATCACAGCACGGAACTTAAGGACGTAAATACACACAAAATTGGTGTTTGCTGCGTGTCTGCTAATCACGTAAAATTGACGAGTAATAGCAGACTGAATTACTAGGCATAAGGATAATGTGTCCGAGTGGAGCAAAATGTTTATCCGCGGACTGTTGTTACAATTATCTAGCACTATTAAGCTACATCTAATATAAACATGTTGCCGTGGCTGAAAACAGACATCAACTCATCTAAATGCAACTTGTTCTCGCCACGATATATTGCTAGTACCTAAAGGTTGTAATTTCAGCACAACCAAAACGTGATAAACTAAACACCAGAACAACAATAGATGAGTCTTAAATGAATATCAATGTGTTAGACCAATGAAAACGTATGTATCAAATTTAGTCCCCACGACACGTTTCTGGAAATCTATATCTATTAACAATTCCAGTGTCGAAGCAATGTTTACCTGGCAGATTTAACCCTCGTGGCTAATTGATTACCAGAAGAGATATCGATAATAACTGAAAACGTATATATCACATTTAGTGTGTCCGACGTAGTTACTCTCAAAGCGGAAATATTTTAACTCCAAATATTTTGAAATGTTTTTCCCAAGACATGATCTTGAATTTGATCGTATTTGATCTCGTGATTCCATGAATATCCGATTAGACTTTGCCTTTTGAATTTGCTATTGAAATATGTGATAGCATATATTCTCTTTACTCCAGAAATAAATGACTGCACCATTCCAGTTTCTAAGTAATACTACTTTCGGAACGCAAAAACAACTCATTTGATAGTTTTTCCCCCTCCTGATTCTGATATTATATTGTTGTATTGGACTTTCTTAACTTCCTTTGTTATCATTGTCTTATGTTTAAATGCAATGATAGCAAAGATGAATTTCTTAAATGTTGTCACTCATTTTTCCAACGGACCAATGCAGAATATCCCCGACAGATAAGATTCTAGAGTAAATCATACAAATATTACATGACAACAACAGAAATAAACAAGTGCTCCTGAAGGGTGGACAGTTGGATGAGAGTTGGCCATTAAAATTGACAGGAAGTAATCATTTGTGCCATCTTCTTTCTCCTATTTTACAGGGCTTTAGGCGTTAACCCGTGGAACTGTTCGTCCTGTAATCTTGAAGCGTTGAAAGTGTTCCTGAATAATCAAACACACCTTGGAGATGTTAGCGCAATATGCGATGGCACCAGCACCTATGTTGTCAACTATGATTTTCAAAATTGCACGGGTAAATGTTGTGAAAGAAGTAGAATCAAATATAATTGTACTGTCGAGATATTTTTCAGAAATGACAGACTGGCGAGAACATGAATATATGTACAATTTAAATCTCAACAACTGAACGATAATTCGCATAAATAATAGCTCTTTCATGAATATGTAATATAAATATCACATAGAAGTGTGATTATAATAGATCGATAGATGTTTTATATACATGTACATATATTATATATTGATGACATACGTTGACGTACCTCATGGGGGTTATTCCTGAAGCGCATCGTGCACACTAAGTCATTTGGCTTTGCAATCTATCGAATTTGAGTGTACCTGGTGAATATATTCCAGAAACGCGTCGTGCCACTAAATTTGATGTCTACATTTTTAGTTTTGATATCCATGTTTTTAGTTTTGACAAATATACATTTGCCTTTGAAATAATTTGGCTTTGATCGTACCTGATGAAGGAGGTGAAGGTTATTACAGAAATGCGTCGTGCATGCTAAATGTTGTATCTATGCTTTTATTTTTGACAAATATACATTTTACTTTCAAATAGTTTGGCGTCGAGCGTAGTTTATGAAAGTTATTCCAGAAACGCGTCGTCCGCACTAAAATAGATATCTACCTTTTTAATACAGTCCGTCAAACAAGTGGACCAACTTCAAGCTGTCTAGTTTTCACAGTATTTGTTTGATGGGAGCACTGTGGTTGGATTTTGTCCGTATTGGTAACTTCTTAATGTGATATTAGTCTCAACCCATGTCGGCATTTGTACGATTACTTCTCCCGTTTTGGTGTCTTGTTGATAACCGCACATCCATCTGCAAAATTATGTTTCATACCCAAATAGAACCCAAACGACATTGATGCTCGGATGTAGAGCTTCCTAAGGAAGAAAAGAGTACCTCCCAAATGGCAGTTTCCCATTCAGTGTATGATATGAGCTATGCTCATTGTTGAAGATCCTTATGTGACTGTGAAATGAAGAGGAGCAATTAAGACACTGTTCCTTTCCTAGATGTTATGTAATGTTGGAGAATCTCTCATGTTCATTTACATCCATATAATTTCTTACTAAAAGTTTTTCCTTTACTTTAAATTTCTGTCTTCGTTTAATGTTGGATAGTCTCTCATGTTCATTTACATGCTTTCTTACTAATTAGAATATGAACAATGGAGACCGCTGAATGTTTAAACTATTCATATTTTACATATTCGTACAATATTCTGACAGTTTTTCTAATCATTTTGGAAAAAAGTAATTGATCTTGACAATTGTCACCAATGTCATGACAGGCACGTGTCATTGAGCATTACGCCATCTTACCATTTCTACCTGAAAGCGATGGCTTCTACAATCAATATGATATTTCTACAACAAAACTTGTACAGTAGTTCTGTATAGTATTTTGTTTGTAAATCATGTGTTTAAACCTGAATTAAATTTGAACATAATAAATTCCTTTTTCATAAATATATTACCTATTGAAATAGTTTTACAATTCTTCACAGTAGTTGGATATAGTAAGTTTGGTTAATAATTGTTTTGATTCATTTAATGTAGACTGCGTATGAATATTAATTAATATCTTGTTTTACAATATAGAAAGAACACAAAGAAAAACAAGGACCTCTAGAGATGACAACAGTATCAATAATACGAGTTCCTATGAATGTAATTATGATCATTGATTATGTATGTTCGACAGCACTCTCAACAATATTTCAGTTATATCTTGGTGGCCATGTTTATTGCTACCGAAAATTAGAGTTCTCAGTAATTTATGTCTTAGTGTAACGTTGGATATTATCTCATGTTCATTTACACGCTTTTCTACTAATTAGAAAGTGAACAACGGAGACATTTTTTGCACACTAACTTAGAAATCTACGTCTTTATTAATTCAATCTGCATTATCTCCCTTATATTACAATTTTCTCCAAAATAAATAGAAATCGCTTGAAGTTTAAACTATTCATTTTGTTCATACAATATTCTGGAAGTTTTTCTAATGACATGTGTCTCCGATGTCACGACAGTCACGTTTCATAAAGCATTCCGCCAATTTCTACAGCGCTTTCAACAATATTTCAGTTATATCTTGGCAGCCAGTTTTATTGTTGGAGAAAACTGGGGTTTTCTGAAAAACCAACTCTTTGTATTTCATTTGTCCCACGGATATGGCACACCTCCTATCGGAAAGATAGTTTATCTATTATATTTGAGCACGTTTGGTTTTCTTAATCCTTGATACTTGGAAATTATTGGCTTTCCAATCTTTCAACCCAATGAATGTTATTCTAGAAACGGGTCGTGTTCACTTAATTAGATATCTACTTGTCTATAATGATTACTAGCTCGATACTTCTGCTCGTAGAATATTCTTCTCCCAGGGTGTTATTCATCGCGTAATCAGTGTTTCACAGCACTGACATAGTATACAAGATAATTTTAGCGGTAATTTGGACATTTTTCCTTTGATCTCGACAAGTGATATTTTCTGTATGAACGAACTGACTGATGCTGAAAATTATCTAACATTATATACGTTTTCCTTCGAAATTAACGAAAGTAGAGTGTCTGTTACAAGATGTTGTACCACTACGCTGTGGTGATAAAAAATAGCATGACGATACAGGAGACGCTCTCTGCCTACCTACTTTGTCATGATGTCCTATCATTGGAATGCGGGGAAAACATCAATATAAGCAACTTAAGCATAGCGACTGCTTGCTGTTTATTAAATCATATTATGCATCGCACATTCATGGTCATATTACCATTTCCAAGGACATAGCTTCATTTTATCCGGTCCACCTTTCTCGTTATATAACATATATAAAGTATACAATTAACATTGAAAGTGATCGAACAGTAACGTGACATTGGTGAATGAACGGCAACAAAAAACGTGACCTCATGCACAAGATGTAGTCCCCTCAGAGCATTGTACAAATTTGTTAATTTTAATTCGACCTTTGTTATTTGTTTACAATTTGTTTTTATTTAAATGTTAGATAAACTAATAACATACATAGTGTGTTGGTACTTGACTTTACATCATGTCTTGTATGATGCCTGGACTAATCGGATCATAACTCGTCGCTCTTACTGGTTCAATGAACAAACTCGATCTGATATAATATATTGTAACAACACACTATGTATATAATGGACATTTATCGATGCGTGTGACGTCAAACACATCATGGCATGATCGATGAAAACAATAGCGTCCGAGTCGAAAGTATCCAAATACATTATCACTAATATCTCAGCTCGGTCTGGCTGACTCGATACGATTGAGTGATAATGTCTGTCTCGGTCTTCAAAACGGACTTTCGTCTTTATATACGGTTTCGGTTATTTTCACCATAGTATATACATATATTTTAAGAACATACTCGATAACTCGATAATTCAATTGTGAGGTTACTTCACAACGCTTTTATATTACAATTATTATAATTATTTAGTCATTTGTTTATACGTCCATTGTTTATGGTGTATTTTGTAGATTCGTTAATTACTACAGAAGTAGATGTACCAGTAGTCGTAGTATCTGTTGTCGCGGCTTTAGCTGTAGCTGTAGCTGTAGCTTTAAGCGTAGTTTTAGCTTATACTTGTTCTGTTAAAAACAGGTTAGTCTTCTATTTATAGTATAAGTAGTCTTGACTACCGAATATAGAAAATAAATCACGAGTAATCGAACATCACAGTAATTCACGAATGTGTGTTAGCGCATGAGGGAATTACTGTCGTTGTTCCGTTAAGAGTAATTACTCAATGTATTTCGTAGATTGTACACTTTTGTTTGTGCTAGACAGATATTTAACTGCGGAACCGCAGGTCGTTTTTACCATAAAAATATAGAATCGACTTAAAAAAACTTTGCAAATCCGAAACGTAATTTCCAGATGAGCGTGTGCAAAGGTAGGCTCAGTCCTAAGTCGATTTTATATTCTATACTTTTCTCGTAGTCAACATGGCAGAGCGAAGGTCGGAGCTTAGAACAATACATATTTATCCCATTTAGGGACGTTATTATAAATATTGAAAGCTATATAGCTATGGAGGTTTGTAAGAAATATTTACTGAACCGAACGGTATAATTCGACGAACGCCACAAATTAGATTATAATACAGGTAAAGCCCGACATCAGTTGGAGTTGGAATTCCGCAAGTTTACAAACGCGTAATATCTGTAGCTCTCTGGTCACACAAAGACCAAAATAGATACTGTTCCGCAGCTAGATAGACATTTAAAAACGAACATGGTTTTCATTGTCTGACGCTCAATGACATGTTTAATGCTATGATGCTGGTTCTGTGAGGTCACAAAGTTAAATAGACATTTTTATTTCACTGGGTGAAATACCGCATTTTTTTCACTTTGAAATTACCGAATTTCACGAGCATCTATGTAGCAAATACATCTTATGCAATGCGTTTCAAACAACTGTGGCATATCCACATGAAATGGGACACTTTAAGATGTATTTATACCCTCGGATGACTATATGCTAATAATCTAGAAAAGTGTGAAAAAAATCAGTAATGTTAGAGCAATATTTGTAATGGCAAAGTGGAGGTTAGTGAGCGGAAAGACAAACAGATCTGTCACATAATACCATAATACATATCACCCAATGATGGCGTATACAAACACGTATACAAGTGTCCAAGACTTAAATCATTGTTCTCTCCTATCCTTTGACTATGAGGGTACCTGATGAAGATCACCTTGGAAACGCGTCGGTTGCAATACACGGACAAGTTCCGCCCACTCGTTTCATCCTTATGCGTACTTCGGTCGCTCGTGGTTTTATTTTGATATTCAAAATCTACGATTAGTTATACTACATTTATCACCTCTGCTGATGGACTATTAGTTCCCGATGGTATCATCCTTCATGTATTCAATACTTCGGAACTGACATTGTTTAATAGATATACATGTATTTATGCTTGACATTTACAGTTCCTAAATAATGTGATTGATTAAAGCCAACATCTATCTCCACCAAACATCAGTCACCATAGACTATCCTGCTAACTTGATCCACAGACTTTTAACTCTTTTTGGCTTTCCAATCTTTTAATTGTGATCGTACCCGATGAAGGTCTTTCCAGAAACATATCGTGGCGACTAAATGAGATGTCTACGTTTTTATCATTATCACTGGTAGATTATTATCACCATCCGCTCAGTGGGTTTTACCTCAACGATAGGCTAAATTCCACTTTAATATGGATTAGGCACAGCCTACAGGCGAGCATCGCATCTACTCATAGACATGTACATGTACAAATAGTAGTTTTGGGTTCTTTTCTTCATTATTCTTGATTATTTTTCTTTGTTCTTCAATTCGACTTCCCAAGGACTTATATAGTATAAATCATTGGACTTACCTAGTTAATTATATTGGAAAGGAGATGTTTTGGACCGAGATATATCGGGGATGATTTGTTTTTAGGACCGATCGTTCTTTAGGGGCGAAACAAGAAGGTCTAACGATTGTCCATTTTTTAAATAAATTAATCGTTTCATGTAAAGAAGCTGTACGGTTTCCTTTCTAATTTTTTGTTTTGGTTATTTTTAAACTGGATAGTTATTTTTTATTCAGATTAAAAGGCTCTTTCCTGTACTTCACTCCGATTGTCCATTCTATGCCGAAACTTAGAATCCATTTCCGGTTGGTATTGATCATATATTGATTCATCTCCTTACACACATGTTGCTGTTTAGCTCGCATCTTGCGATGCTCGCTATGAACAACTATTTAAACACAATAGGCGATAGTTTTGGCCCTTTGTTTTCTTGCTCCCAATGACATACATTTGAATTATTTGGGCTGACCCTCGGATTTGTGTGGGGTCCGTGTTCCTCATGGTGTTATTTGTCTGTGTCATTGTGTTTCTTGTTTTGCTTGTCTTAATTCTGTGTCTTTTGTCCAATTCTAACTGTGTCTCTGGACTGTCCATTCTAGATATATAATTTGTTGCAGACGACGCGTTTCGGGATAATTGACCCATGGACATGTGGTGATGGAGGAGGAACGAACGTGATGCACACTAGTCTACCAACTATATGATCCAAACCCTCCTCCTCTTGAACGACGATACAAATATAAGCAGACAATACAAAAAATATGCAGATTCGCATCCACCCAAAAAGACCATACACTACCGGTATCACAAAAATGAATGACACCTTGAACACGAACACTTATAGTAGTAGGGTCACTGAATGCCCGTAGGTAACTGACTACTAGCTAAGAAATACAAAAAGTGATAACTGATACTTACAACAGATTTAACATCAATTAGTCATAGACATTTAAACATTGTCTTCGTTGGAAACCATGGTATTTTTTTTCTTTTTCTTTGTCCGATGTGATATTCAATATACGGGGTATGACCTCTGATTACACCTTATATTACAATGATCTTCCAAGAAAGACAAAATATTGGCATAATATTATTTGTTTTTTCAGGATAAGTACCATTCAAAGCACAGTATAAATGGATTGTTTATAAACTTACCTTCTGTGATAGACAAAGTGACTATTGTGTAAGCTTTTTCTTTCTGTGTTAGACACAAGGATTAAATCATTAGACTATTACAATTTAGTGTTTCTTATATCACCGCATTTTTACAAGACTTACACGACGGTTTCCAATTAGAAAGCAGTTACTTCTTATACCTCTGGAGCACCATAGATCGCCAAACATTTGTCCTCATTTATTGTGTAGTGTTTTGTGGATCATTGCTTGTCACTTTGTTTTTTTTTAAACCATTATATTCTGTCCTCCTTAAATTGACCGTTTCTTGAACCAGTGTTAACGAGTAAGCAAACTTGTTTTAATTCGCAAATATCAGATACGCCAGACATTGAAGTACATTGTTTTTTTTTGCCGAAGCACTATATTGATAATCAAAAGGCTGATTGTTAGGTCACATGATTCATAGTGTTATATGGGATATTGATATCACTTTGCGTCCGTTTATCGTCTGTTGTCTGTCGTTAGTTTTTACCAATTTACATATTTATAATCTTTTGTGAAACCATTTAGAGAATTATAACCAATCATTGTAGAAATTATGTATGAAAGGCTTTCTACAAAACGGCATCATTTTGTTTTGATATAGTGCCGGCATAGGCAATTCCTGTTTCTGATTGGTCAACTTAAACCAATCTTCTCTCTGAAACTACTATGCCAATAGGAACCAAACTACAGAAATAATATATGGAAAGTCCTTTATACAAATACCATATTTCGAACCTATCACTCAAACGAGAGGCAATCTAAGTTTCTATTTAGCCTGTTACAGAAAAAAATACTGTTCTCTGAAATAAAAACAACAAGTCCAGTTGATTTTTAACTTAGTATTAATGATTATGTATGTGGGGCCCTCTACAACGATTAGCTATGTAATTTTGTATCTGTGACACACTGGCGATCTGCAATTATTGTCTCAGAATCGTCCAAGAATGCACAAAGGGTACGAATAAACAGGTCAGCGATTCAGACTCAGGTCGACCTCTAGTGTACATATTGTATATAAGACATGCATTGTTATTTATTTAATATTATATATAATTTTTTTGTTTTTCCTTTTGTAACAAATTTGAGAATATTTATTTATTTAACAAAACATTATTTAACCGTGTAAATGTCCATTTCTTTTTCAACTTTTGACTTTTATTCACAAGAAACATCAAACACTTTCAAAGAATGTTCACGAAAAACTTTAAATCGTTATACATATCAAGAAATAACATACATATATTTACAAGACAACCTCTTTGGTGTAGTGGATATCGTATTCACTTCGAATGAGGGCTACCATATGTTTGATATATAGATGGGTTTATAATTATAAGGCTTCGTTTAATTGCTATATTTATCATCTATAACTGTAACGCTGGTTCAATTGTTATATTTATTGTAATATTTTGTTTATCTATAACTATCGCTGGTTTCAATTATTATATTTATTTTATTATTTTTATCTATGATTGTAACGTTGATTTCAATTATTATATCTATTGTAATATTTTTATCTATAATTCTAACGCTTGATTCAATTATACATTTTTGTACTATTTTTATCTATAATACTAACGCTTCTTTCAATTATCATATTTATTGTAATATTTTTTTTCGATAGCTGTAGCGCTGGTTTCAATCATTATATCTATTGTAATAATTATTATAACACTGGTTTCATTCTTTATATTTCTTGTTTTTCGGAAAAAAGTTATTTGTCAAGAAATAATTTGAGAATTTTTATGTCTGTGTGCACCATGGTACTGTATGTTTTTTGTAAACGGGGCAGATGATGACGCAATAACATGTGCTTTTTCAAGGGGGTGTTGGGATGTTAGCGGAACAGCCGTAAAAGCTATTTGTGGAGGACGGCCCCATTTGAGAAAATATGACTTTTTAAGCATATTTAGGACAAATATCCCATTAAGAATCAAAGTAAACATGAGTAATTTCCCTTTTTATTACTTTAATAGCTGGTTTATGCGATCAGATAGTGAAAAACAGTGGAAAACACCGACAAGAATTCGCGCATGCCCTAAAATAATTGTGCTATTTAGAGAATAGGTTTGTTTACAAAGCGAAAGCAGCATGCCATGTTAGAATGGAATATAAACAATCATTGATTTCAAACTGTATGATCTATTATCTCATGGAAAGGATCAACCTGGAAGATCATGCCATGGAAATGACAACTTGCGAATACTATCTTTTACATAAATCCTGGAATATTTAAAAAATGAAGAGATAATTCTTGGCCGAGTAATCGTTATATAATCTTCCATTACAATGCTAATTAATTGTCATATTCTTGATTGCTAATAAAAAATAATAATTATTTGTTTGTTTAGATACTTTTACACAATGACTTATTTGCATGGAGATTATCACCAAGGTCCAACCTGCTTTTCTTGCGCTTCAATAGGCAGACAGTGTATACCTAATTGTGCAATTTGTCGGCTTTGTTGAAATTGGTTCCTATGAATCAATGACAGAAAGAACATTTACACTGTAAACTTCATTGTGGTGATGACATGTAGTCAAACCTGCCTTAAAGGCCACCTCTATATAACAAATCGCTGTCTAAAACGGACAGTCTCATTTCCCCATTAATGGATAGTGTATATAACGCTAACTTGTATATAAAGTACAACTGCACATAAAGGCCACATTTTCAGGTTCTATTGAGTAACATATATATAAAGGTGTGACTGTACACACAAATCGTTTCACATTAAGGAATATCTTAGCAATATTGATTTCTGTTTATAAAGGATCTGCCCAAAACCTTTAGACTAGGCCAGAAAGCACGTACAATTAAAGAAGGAAGAAAATATAGTGGAACATTGAAAAATGAATTGTTCTACTGTTTATAAAAGATCTGCTTAAAACTTTTAGACTAGACCAGAACGTATTTACAATTGAAGCTTGTCATTCATTAATTTATAAGTCGATTGTAGAACTCGTTAACTGATAAAGCCCTGAATGAAATACAGTATGACTTGCAATTATTATACATTCAATTTTGCAACCGAAACACAACAAGTGAAAGCATATAATGTACAACCTGAATTAATTGACAGTTTACTTATTGAAATAATAGAAACTATCTGGTCAAAAGTTGAAGGTGAATGCAGTGTGACAAATAACAAAAATCACCGTGGTAAACATGATACGTGCAAAAGCAGGATCAAAGTCATATTTACGATAAATTCTATGTTTGGTCTACATGTTCCCAAAAATAGTCAACCTTAGGAGCCTTGTTTGAAACAAAATAGGTATATCCAATATCACAACACTACATAGCATGAACGAGTACTCCATGACCATACTGAAAATAAATTCACTAATATGTCCCATTAAGATCTAAAGGAATCCCATTTATCCAATCAAATTACCTCTGGTTGAATTTTAGCATAATAAATAAAAACACATTACATTGAGTTAAACAACTGGCCAGTCTGCCATATTGTTTATAATTTACCATACTACATTTGCTAGTAAAGAACAAACGTTATATCTGGAAATAGTCACTAGGAGTTCTACTGTCCATTAGCACTGACAGTGCTTTGATTATCATTTGTTTATATGTATATTGTCATTGGAGATCCAGTTATCTAGAGGGGAGGGTTGAGATCCAGTTATCTAGAGGGGAGGGTTGAGATCCAGTTATTTAGAGGGGAGGGTTGAGATCCAGTTACCTAGAGGGGAGGGTTGAGATCCAGTTATCTAGAGGGGAGGGTTGAGGTCCAGTTATCTAGAGGGGAGGGTTGATATCCAGTTATCTAGAGGGGAGGGTTGAGATCCAGTTATTTAGAGGGGAGGGTTGAGATCCAGTTATCAAGAGTGGAGGGTTGAGATCCAGTTATCTAGAGGGGAGGGTTGAGATCCAGTTATCTAGAGGGGAGGGTTGAGATCCAGTTATCTAGAGGGGAGGGTTGATATCCAGTTATCAAGAGGGGAGGGTTGAGATCCAGTTATCAAGAGGGGGAGGGTTGAGATCCAGTTATCAAGAGGGGAGGGTTGAGATCCAGTTATCTAGAGAGGAGGGTTGAGATCCAGTTATCAAGAGGTGGAGGGTTGAGATCTCATTAATCGGTTTAATCCCGCCACATCTTTGTGTCGATCTAAAGCCAGGACCTGAATGCCCAACGTCATATGTCGTGGCATTTCCTTCTATTCAGTGAGTTCGGATAAGATGAGAGGTGATTTTTCGTTTTGTAGATATTAGTGGAATTGATGACCATCAAAGTTTAAACTTTTTTTCCATCATGTATATATGAGCATGGAAAACTATATACAGTATAAATAGGTAGTATCGGTGTTTATACATGTTATTATTTTAAATGACCTGTCGTTTCAAACACAGTCATTTTGACGTCTTATATAGTTAATATGATATATGTTTGTTCGTACATGTATACAATTGAAATGAAAAGCAATAAATATCACACTGTCGGAACAGTTCCAAGAAGAGTTTGAAGATACAGAAGGGGTAATCAGAATCCGTATATCGAAGAAGAACAGACCAAACAATGGCCAAAAGTACAAAAGGACAAATAGCGATCTACAAAACCCACACATAAAACAAAAGATCGAGTAACACAAATCCCACTCAGGTGCTCCGGAAGGATAGGTAGTTCCTGCACCCGTCGTGTTAATTTAGTTACAAACCCGGCGATAAATCATCAATGAGGAAAGGACCGGGAAGTGTTTACGACAGGTGGAACGTGGTCATTTGTGACACAGATATTCCATAACGGTCAACCAAGGCAATGTGGCGACCGTATAACTTTAGAAGTGATTACTTCAACTTAACCAAGGGGAACTCTTGGCTCAGTAGCTTCCTTGTTAGCAGCATCCCTCTATCAAGGAAATCTTGATAGTAACCACAATCTCTGGAATATCGTATCAACAGATATATATATATATATATATATATACTCCAGGTGCTGCTGGAATGTTGCTATTTTTGGTATCTTCAAGCTATTCTTGCTACATATAAATGGAAAGTTCACATTGGAAAAATTTAAATAATCTCTTTTGTCGTAGAATTTCGTTCTTAACCACCACGTACTGTCAATTTCGAGGTGTAGGTCAAGGTATGAAGCATACCTATCTGTATCTGTGGTATTATTTACGTCAAGCTCAATGGGATATATTCAATTCAAAAAGTAGAAAGAGACAAAATAACCGCGCACTTTCCTGGTTTGGTACAGGTACTTCAATAAAAAGTGGTGGCATTAAGCCAGTTTCTTGGGCCTCAATTCATCCATTTTACAAATTCAACTTACAGCTATAATACCTTTTCAGAAAAGATATACGTAATGAATCATATATGTGTTGTTGTTGTTATGTTGCTTTCCTGTATCAATGTTTCTTACATTTGTCCCGACATTTGCGAATGTACCGGTACTGACGTGGATTGCCAGGATACCGATCTTGAAGTAATTCCCTCTGGAATACCCGCGAAAGCAGAGTCATTGTAAGTATTTACATATATAGTAGAAGACGGAGGGTTTAATGCGTTTATATTGGAAATATTCGAGTTATCCCGAATAAAAAAATTTGAGAACTGCTATCAACAAACCAAACATCCAAGGAAACGAATTATCGGAGTTCAAGATAACGATATTCGACTTTACATACAAATACAGAAAATACGATATTACATGCTTACAGAAGTTTTGACATTTTGAAACAGATATGCATTTAAACATTTCAGATTTAACGTCATTCAATTGATATTTCAACAGTTCCGGATAGGTAGGCAGTTCATGCTCCACAAGTGGCACCCGTGGTGTTTCGTTTCTCTTGCTGATAATAGATAAGGAATGAACGAGATTGTTATAAAGACAAGCAGTAGTCCATAGCTTGCTTGTCCCAATTGTATTTCCTTTTTTCTACAACATCTCACCAAAAACGACGAATATGGTGTCGATAGAAAGTCAAACATTCCCATGATATCATCTTCAGTATAATTGTTGCGTAAATATATGGGATTTTGGTCTAGCAAAATAATTCCTCTCCACTAAATATAAATAAATTTATCTTCTTATTATTTTCCAACAAAACCAACCGACGTGAATGTTGTCTAATATCATTTGTGTTAGCATACAAATATGCACATGAATAGCTTTATTTATTCCCAGGGATTTGGGCATGAACCTATTTACAAGTATCAGTTCGCGAAGGTCTATCGGAATTAACATTTTGTAAGTGGTTTGAATTTCTATATACTTGCATAAAGGCTATACAAATTCCAATGATAAATTTAGCAGCAATTTTCTCTAGACGACCCGAGACAACAGAGATATTGTAAGTACTTGCATAAATATTCGGTCGAATTTTGTTGTGTAGAAAACGAAGGGTGTGATCATCTTCTATTGGAAATATTCGAGTTATCATGAATAGTCAACGTCGAGAACTGCTATCAACAAAACATATTTTCGAAATATCTAAAGAAACGAATTATCTTAGTTAAAAATAACGAGATTCAACTGTACATACAAATACTGAAAATACGATACTACATACTAACCAGAGTTTTGATACTTTGAAACGGATATGCATTGATGCATTAAAGATTTAGCGGCATTCAAATGCCATTTCAACAGAACCTTGTACAACAGTTGCTCAACCACTAAATATTTGTCTCTTATTTTTGAGGAAATATGAGCACATTATCTTACCAAGGCTATTTCCCCCTAAAATATTTGTCCTTGGCACAATGCGGGAATTTATCGACAACATATTTGAGACTGGGGATTCCAATGGACACTACTAGATGTGATCCAATTATGGGCGATTTATTCCTTTGTTTGTTTGAGTCGGCCTTCTGTGTCTAAGAGTAAAGAGAGTAAATTAGCTATAATTTTCAAATTCAGTTTACTTTGGAAGCCGGACGGGATTATTACGTGTTTTCGGTTTTGTGTATTTAATTTATACAAAACGAAAACACAAAAAATAAAAGCGAAAACACGAAAAAGCAAAATTAATTATTTAGCGTTCTCTCTTTGTGAAAATTAAAATGCGAAAAGGCGCAAACGCGAAAAGGACAAATTGTAGCATGTAGCATACACCTTCAATACAACTATCGTTTCTTGTGCAATTTAAAAACAACCCTAACAATTAAGGTTTTTCCACTAAGCTGGTAGAATTGGAATACTTTGGAGATAATTTACTGAAATGTCCTATTAAATAAACAATAAAGGCATAATCTTGACTTAAAAACACTACAAACACAAATGTAAAAACAAAACTATAGAACAAACATTTAAACAGCTCCAACTACAACAAAGTGAGGGAGTAAAACCAGGTGCTCCAGGTGGGTTAGCATCTCCCGTTCCAGTAATGATGCTTTTAGAGAAGTCGTAATACATAAAAAACACAACTAAGAATTTTCAGGATAACACTGGAGAAAAGACATGTTTTCAAACAGTTGATTGATTTATGATTTATTGTGTTTAACGCCACTTTCATCAATATTTCAGCTATATAATGGTGACCAGTTTTAGTGTTGGAAGAAGCCGGAGTACCCGGAGAGAACCACAAACAATGGGCAAGCAACTGGTCAATTTTATTAATTGCGGCTGTGAGTCGAGTGCACACCTTTTTGTAATTTACAAAGCCGGGCGCGAACCCACGCTGTATTGGTGATAATCCAACTACCTAACTCATTGAGCCACCCGGGCCCTCTCTTCAAACAGTTGACACACATGATGTCGACCATAGAAATCCTGACAAGATGGCTTAAGTAAAGATTTATCATAACCATGAGTTTAGTGCTTTGCTTGTATCCTCTTGCTAAATCTCGGGTTCATATTAGAGAAAAACGTGTCTGCAAACAGTTGATTGCATATGCATCCACTAACACATGATGTCAACCATAAAATTCCTGTCCCGATGGCTTCAGTAAAGATTTCTGGCAGCCCGGCTTCAGTACTTTGCTTGTATTCTACTGTTAAACTCACCTAGAACAGGCTCTGGAATGTCAACTAGAATTTAGAAAACAAGCACAGAAATCTTGATACTCAAGAATGGAAAATTTACCACATGAAAATGGAAGTCATAAATATGCGAAAGCATCTGTCGTTCATTTTCGAAGTTTGAAGATACCAAGGAGGTAATAAGATACCATAAATCCATCAATCGAAGAAGGCCAGACAATGTATTGTTCAGAAACCCCCCCCCCCATTAATTTTAAGCTCACGGAAATAAATAAACGTGAGAAAAAACATAATACGCAATCAAGAGTGGACAATACAGATAATCTTGCAACATTTGGTACACAAGACACAGGACGAGGACAATGAAAACGAAACAAACACACAACACAGAAAACTAAAAAGATGAGCAACAGCAAAATGTTCGACATCACTATACGCACACGTACACAAAAGACATAATACGACATCAGCCCGCATACAAACAAATGGAGGTTAAGACGAATTATGTGGAAATCGTAACAGACATCACAACATGGAACTAAGAACGGAAAAACACATAATAGGACAACAGAAAAAATAAAAAGATGAGCATCACGGTCTTCATAAAGAAACTGAGGAGGGGGTGAACTCAGGTACTCACAAATGGTGAGCAGTTCCTGCCTCTTATAGGACACCCGCCATGTTACCCATACAGACAATACGTGTTGGACACCATTATCTGCAAGAAACATAAATAACATAAAAATGACATGAACCCTCCTACAACCAAGGGTGGGGGTAAAGACTACCCGAACAAAGTTTTATTGCGGAAATATATTAGGTGTACATGATCATTAAAACTAGGATTGCTTAGTGAAAAAACATCATCTATATGTTAGAGGAATAAAAGCTGTGGGATGAATGTTTTCGGTTTTCATCTTTGACATGTGTGAGGAGCTCTTTGACAACTCGTCCTTATAAGAGTGCGAGAACACGTCGAGATGTAATAGTATTAGGTTTCTCTTGTTATAAATATGCTGATAAGTCAGAGCAGTTTGTTTGTTCCTATTGGATTTCTCATTGTGCTGCATAGTCTATTGTAAAATCCTCTTGCCAGTTGACAGTTAATATGTGTTCAGTGTAACATCCTTTTCAGCATGCTGAAATGTCATATTCATACTAAATAGAAATATTGCAATCGCTTCCCAACCTCGCATGCCTTAGACTTGAAAATCAGATATCCGTTTTCATCGTTTCCTATTCGGTCCCAATGATATTCACCATTTTTTGCAATAGTTGACAGTGATCCAATATGAACACTACACAGAAAAATAAGGATTGTGCAATGCGAACTCAACAAAACACGAGGGTAAACTCGGTTGTTACGGTTGGGTAAGCAGCTCATGCTCCACTAGTGGCACCCGTCGTGTTACATTACAATTGTTACTCTGCTGATCAGTCAGAAATAAGGATAGAACAAGATTGTCATAAAGGACAAGTAGTGATCCATACCTTGTGTGTTCCAGTTGTATTTCCTGTTGTATATAGTTTTTGTAACATCATCTCACCAAGCACGACGAATATGGCGTCGATTAAAATGTCTATCGTTTTTATAATGCCATCTTTAGTGTAATTGTTGCGTTAATTTATGTGAGTTTGATTTAGCAAAATAATTTTAAGTTTTCTGTCCGCTGAATGTAAATAAATTTGTTTTCTTGTAGCATTATTTTCAAACAAAACCTTCCGAAGATGTAAATGTTGTTAAGATTATTTATTTTAGAATAGAAATAGAAAACTGAATAGCTTTATCTTCCCCCAGGAATTTGGGCGGCAACCGAATTAGAGATATCAGTCCTCAAGCCTTTGAAGGTCTGTCGGCATTGTAAGTAACTGTAAGTGTTTTGAAGTTTTGCAATATTTACATGCGTAGAGGTTATACAAACTCCAATAATAAAATTTGGCAGCAATTCCTTCTGGAATACCTGAGACAACAGAGATATTGTAAGTATTTAAATATATAGTCGGTCGAATCTTGTTGTGTAGAAGACGAAGTGCTTGATGATTTTCTATTGGAAATACAAATACAGAAAATTCGATACTTCATAATCACTAATCACCAGAATTTTCACACTTTGAATTGGATATGCATTTATACAATTATGATTTAACGTCATTCAATTGACATTTCAACTGTTGCACAACCACTAAATATTTGACCACATTTTTTGCAAATGTATTTTTTCTCTCTAAATAATTGTTCTCGTCAAAATTCTGGAATATTTATCGACAACATATGTGTTGTATTTTGTGGTCGTGTTTTTAACAGAGACTGAATTCCAATTGACACTAGATGTGATCCCACTCTTGCCGAATTATTCCTATATTTGTTGGAGGTCGGACTTCAGTGGTTAGCCGAGAAGGAAGAGAGTAAATTATATATTTATTTTTTCCATGTATTTGCCCAACAACCAAATTACAGATATCAGTTCTCAAACCCTTGAAGGTCTATTGGAATTAGCAGAATTGTAAGTGGTTTTAATTTCTACAATATATACTAGTTTAAAAGCTGCAAAAACTCCAACTTTGGCAGTAATTCTCTCTAGAATACACGAGAAAATAGAGATATTATAAGTATTCACATATATAGTCGGTCGAATCTTGTTGTGTACTTCGATATTTGAATTTTGTTTTGTGGAGTAGGTGGGGTGGCGGGGGGTGCTCTATAAATATCCTATGAAAAATTTCGAACGGCAAAGTTCTTGCCCACTTGGGGCTTAAATCAAAGGTATTGCCCGGGCCTTTAAATGACTGAAGTGCCTGGGTGGGTTTCTGCACCTCAAGCCCACAGAAGGGTGTCAACTATCAACTTTGATATATGCAGTGAAATGTCATGATATGGGACATTCCCTACACTAGAAATAGCCACGTCATTCCCGAAATTTTCGTAATTATAGGTCATGCATCAAGACCTCCATAAAGGATTCAAATACAACTAAATGCAACCACATTTGGGCTCAAAATAATCCTTACATATTTACCTGCAACTACCATTGGCCGCTAGCTTAAGCCTGGTACAATTCCGCCCTCTCCTCATTCATGACTTATCACCAGTTTTGTGACAAGAGTACCACGACGGGTGCAACTAGTGGAGCAAGAACTGTTTACCCGTTCGGAGGCCACGAATTATCATTGGAGTGTTACTTAATATATACTTTACTATGTAGTTTTTGTAGCGTATTGTTTGTCTGTTTGTCTGTTTGTCTGTTTGTCTGTTTGTCTCCATTGTCTTTTGCCATTGCATTGTCTGTTCTTCGATTTATTTGCTTTCTGATTACGCCTATCTTAAAACTTTCCCTGACAGTATCCTGATGGAAAAGGCTACGTGATGGTTACATCATCATGTTGACAAGAAAGGCTTCTCGTAATCCTGATGTTACCATTTATTGACAGCAAACGTTATGAACTCGATACAACAAAATGTGACAAAGTTTGTCAGTGACTTGCGACAGGTCGGCGGTTTTCTCCACCAATAAAACTAGACATCGTCACCGCTTACAAAAGTTTGTATGAACAGACGCTATAGGACTGGAAGTTTCTGGATCCAATAATATTGTGTCGATATTGCTTTTATATTTATAATATAATGTATTAGAGGAGTTGTCTGCCCTTGATGTGCAATGGTTGTGTTTTTTCTAGCTCCGAATTTTGGTTGAATTCTTATTT
>MJUT01003417.1:82582-111932 GCA_002080005.1 Gigantidas platifrons
TGGATCTAACAACTCATACAAGCCTATCACCAATACGGCGTGGGTTCGCGCCCGGCTTTGTAAATTACAAAAAAGGGTGCACTCGACTCGCAACCGCAAGTGATAAAGTTTACCAGTTGCTTGCCCATGGTCGGTGGTTCTCTCCGGTTACTCCGGCTTCCTCCACCACTAAAACTGGTCGCCATGATATAGCTGAAATATTGTTGAAAGTGGCGTTAAGCACCAAAAATCAATCAATCAAATCTTAATAAATTGTTACATATTTTTTCATAGATTTTTTTTAAACGTTAAACATCACTTTCAATATAACAGTGCATGACAAATTAAGAAAAGAAGATCTGCAAAGATGTGTATTCAACAGTCTATAGAAAATTTAAAACTCGACAATATTTCAACCTAATAAACTTAGAGAAAGGCATAATCTGCTATAATCTTGTTGACTTAAATGGGTAGGGCATTTGACCTTCCTTTATATCATGGGAACTGTCTGCAATTTAATTGATCCATCCACCATCTACTTTCAAAAGGGTCTTGTTTTATCAAGAAAATGAACAATAATTTAAGCCCAAATACTATACAATTAGTATTTGTTGTTTTTCCGGCTACGCACACAACATTAAGGAGTAAGAGCACAAAATGACTGGCTCGGGATGGAGATAATGTGTCCAAGTGGAGCAACATTAAACAGTGTACCTGCGGGCTGTTGTTTCTGTCAGTTAGTTTAACACCATACACATCCAGCTAATTGTGTTGGTCTACTACAAAGCGGACATCACCATCATCTCAACGAATCCAACTTATTCTCACCATGATATAGCAAACATAATTGCTTGTTTGACGTTAAACAACAATCATTCACTCATCTATTACTTCAAAGAATATGCAGTTCTTAAATATATATGTATATATAGCCTTCATGTTGTTTAAAAAACTTTATTTTAAATATGGTCAATGAAAGGGTTTCTACCACAGAATACAAAATCGAAATATAAACCATAATAATAGTAAATGTATATCAAATTCTAAGTATGATTAATAATTGATCAACAATGTCCAATGTCCAAAAAGTATACTTTCTTTAAAAATATCACACTGTGTTGATGTTTGAACTCATCAAAGGTATAACACTGTTTATCCTTCCCTGGAAACTAATTTATAAATCTGAATTAATATTGATTTTGCAAATTATTGAACAAACAATGTCTAATTCTCAATATCTGTTATTTTAAACATCAAAACATGTTTTGTTTTTTGCTAAAAACAACAAGTCCTATATCCTTCTTATATGAAATTATTCAAGTCACATTGTATTACCTTGATTAGTCTTCCTGTAAAATATTTGTAAAATCTGACAATTATTTTAAAAGATATTGGATAAAAAAGAATTAATATTTGACAGACTGAGAGATGACCTCACGGACATTATACTAGTATACTCACTCCCCCCCCCGCCCCCCATTTCCCCATCACTGGGTGCGATGGAGGAGTAAGGGAATGGTGTAAAATCATTAGCAATAAAACTAATTAAATGAAAATTCAGTCTAATTTAAATATAGAATATAATATTCATGTTCATTGTACAGAAAATATGCACTTGAATTTTATAAGAAGAGTGGCAAATATAGAAAATTTCAGTAAAAGGGGAGATAACCCTCAAAATATCAGCATAGTCACGTGACATAACCCTAAAATTTGCATATTTTGATTTCTTGTCCAAAGACCTTTCCAACGATATATATGACTTGGGGGTACTATACATTTTTGAAAATCCTGCAGAATCCCTACAAGATGTCAGCGTGTCACATCATCAGTTATTCAAAAGGGTTAAATGATAAAAACGTGCAGATTCTTTTTATAAATTGAAAGTAAAACTTTGTCTGTCCATTAATTTGTACGTACCTGTTCCATGTAATACATTCTGTACTTCTGTACCAAAATGAGCAGAAAGAATTAAGCCCGAATTTATCCAAAAACACTCTTAGCAGGGGCGGGGGCGCACCCACCCCCCCCTAAAATTGAAAAAAATATGATTTTTTTGCGTAAAATCGTGATTTTTCACACGAAATACCCCCAAAATTTTAAGTGCGGCCCCCCTAACTTGAAAGCCTGGATCCGATCCTGCTTAGGACACCTATTTTGGTGTCATACCTTTACCATAAATTTAAGGACATATCGCAAATTAGGACACTTTTATTAACCCGACTTAGGACAAAGATATGCCATAAGACCATCCTAAGATACGGCCCATGGTTCCTACATTGAACTGTCTCTGGAACTGAGAAACAGGAGACTGAAATATTTCCGACTTATTCTTTTAAATAATGTCGGTCATAAAATTACACGGTTTTTGATTTAATGGCTAATTCAGTTTTAAAATATTACAGATTGCAAAATATTCATCTTTCATTAGATTTCTGAACTTATTTTTATTCTGGTGTTGCTATTTTACATGTGGTCACACATCAATCAGTTAAATTCATATGCAATAAAATTTCCAACTGAGAAAATAAATAATGACCACTTGAATTAACAGCTTATCAATTATATGTAAAGTCATTATTGTCGGCACAAAATGAAAATCTGGCGTTCGTCCTATAAGTACAAGGGACAAACAATGATCTACAAAACACATACAAAAAAGATCGAGCAACACGAATCCGAGGTTGGATCATTTGTTAAAACTATATCCTGTATTTTCGTCTGATACAATTGTTTGTCCCTTGGTCTCTTTTCTTTTGGTCATTATTGCATTGTCTGTCCTTCTTCTCATTATCCTTTTGGTATCTTCAAATTTTTCTTAAGCCAAATATGGTATGAATGTTCTTAGGAAGCATCCTTTTGTTTTGCCAATCATAAATCCACGATTACTACCACTGAAGGAATCAAAAACAAATCTTTTGAGTATATTATCTGTAGACACGTGTCTGTCATTACTGTCTTTCCAGTGTATAGAATTAGTACAGAAAGTACCTTCAGTTCGTATTACCTAACATTATACAAATTAGAAAGATTAAGTTAGAATGTGACACAGATTTACATTTATATAAGGTATCTACTAATTAATGATTCCATAAATCTAAAAGAGGATTTAAGCTTTATTTTTGTTTTCTATTGAAAATGTAGATATCAAGATATCAAATTAAGAAAGTACGTACGACATGTTTCTGGAATAATCTTCATCAGGTAAACTAAGTCAAAAGATGGGGAAGGCAATACAAATGTATATTCAAATGTATTTAGATTCTCCTTCAGTGGTTCGTAAGCTTCGATATTTCTGCACTCAAGAGAGTTAAAATTTTAAATTTAACTCTCGAGAATGGAGAAATATCATAACCCACATGGGCAACTGAAGGAGAATTTGTTTCTCCCATTATGTAACACGAACTTTATTTGAAAATTTGAAATTAATGCGTTCGAAATTAATGCGGGGAAAGGCACGAGACATTTTAATCCTCTAGAGGATTACAGATTTGTCCACCACTGGTTCAGCGGGGTTAAAACGCCGTAATAATGGGAGCAATTTAATTTAGCGCATTCGACGCGTATTTCAAATAACCTTCCGATCAGGTATGCTCAAAATCCCAAGACAGTAAAGCCAAATAATTGTAAAAGTGATTTTTTAATTACCGGCAGTTTGTTTAAGGGAGAATGATGTAGAAAAGATATGAAAAAAATTATGGATGAGATTAAATTTAGATTTGTTTGTAGCAGTATCTATTCAATTAAAAGAGAAGAGATACACCTTTCTCACTTTTGAGATAGAGCAGTTCTTGTTTTTGCCGGTGTGAGATTTCCTTGTTTTGTACCCCCCGGTACAAGACAGCTCACACGCGACTTTTCCCGGTAAAATCTTTACTTCGCTTCAGCAATTTCAATCAAGATTTGAATTACTTTCACGTAACTACGATTCTATTACATAAGTATTTTTAAATTAATGTATGTATACTATTCTGCTAGCTAATAATTTAACTATCGTGCACCTTTCATGTTTCACGGTGTATGACTCTTCCAGTCAATGTTTGTTTACTTCGAGCAAATAATTGAGTGCTCTCCCTTGTTAGTAACTAACGTTACCTCCCTTTGACCAAATTCAAATAATTTTTCACAGCCACAGGTGTAGTGTTGAGTTACATTTATCATATATTTATTAAATACATTGTATTTTATTATGAAATACATTTAAAATACTGCCAAGACACGGATGCATATGAATAAATTGAATATTTACTTCAGCAATGGAAACAACATTTGCGGGAAATTCTCGATCTGGAATATAAGCAAAACAATTAGGTAACAGCTGATAAAAGTGAGAAATAAAATCAAACATCGGCAAAAAATGCAAGACAGGGAAATCTCCGACACCCTCGGGTGTCGGAGATCCGAGTCAGCGAACGATTGAAATCTTACCAGAGGGTGTCGGAGATTTCCCTGTCTTGCACTTTTTGCCGGTGTTAGATTCTATATTACTTGTTTAATTAATCTGATATACGTTATAATAACTTCAATATTATTATCTATTACATTAGCAGACTATTAAAGGCATTCAAATGTCAAATGTTAACTTTAAGTCATATTTATACCAGGTTTTCTGAGCTAAGCGTATTATTTCATAGTTCTTAAGTGTTGCTTACATTCTGAAATATAAACCATGAAAAGATCAAAGAAAAAGAATACATTCATGTTACAATTGATATTATATAATTTTTAACACTATTCTCCTGATTATGTATGCGAGGTTTACATTTTACTCACATGTGTAAAGCATATCCGTGATCATAGCATTTCACTAAAGGGCAGGTTTGGACCCATAAAACTAGTTTACCCCCGCCACGTTTTATTGAAGTGCCTGTACCAAGCTATAAGAGTGAGTGGTCATGTATTTATGTGTTAGGAGTATCGATTTTAATTCTTTCTACGATTTTTTTTTTTGATTTTAGAAATATTCCGACATTGTGGTATTTGTTGTTTGTTTTTCATTTTAATTGATCAATTTGTATTGTACTGGTTACTATAAATCTATAAATAGTCTCATTAAGGCTTTGATCGTGATTGATTGGATCAGATTTATGAATGATAACAAGTGGGATTTTCTTTTATATATCAGCTTTAATTCTATATTTAAAAAAAAAAAAAACAGGTCACCACCAGTTCACCAGCAGTTTTAATATTTAAATGAGATCATCAATAATTAAAATCCAATTTCGGAGCAAAGATCGTAATAAAGAACCTTTCCAATAGAACCGTCATCCTAGAAATTCAGTTTATATAGGTCATGCATCTAGCCCTCCTTCAGGGAATAAAAATACAACTGGATCCAATTAAGACAAATATGTAAATACAGTTTATGATTATCAAATATTGAATACAATGAATTTGGAAAGCACGTACATGACCGCACCATTTAACTGGGTTCATCCCTGCATGACCGCACAATGTAACTGGGTTCATCTCTGGCTTCGCTGTTTTCAGTATTGCTCATCTTGTTTAGTTTATTTCTGTTGTGTTTTGTTTCCTTGTTTTGTTTGTCCTCGTCCCGTGTCTCGTGTGCCCAATTTTGTCTCTAGATTGTCCATTCCTGATTGCCCCATCGGGTTTCTCTAACATTTATTCACTAAAAGGGGATGTTTGGGCTCATAAAACTAGTTTAACCCTACCTGTAAATTACGCCAGGAAGGTGATCTGACATGTATTTGTGTGTTAGGAGTATTGATTTTGACTCTTTTTCTACGAGTTTTCTATTTGATTCCAACATTGTAGTTTTTATGTGTTTCATTTTACTTCCTGTATACTGTCTCAGATTTCTCAGAACGAGGTTTGCTTGATACTGAAATCTACTCACTAATCTCTATGAAAATTTACAATATTGCTATACAATGAAATTTTAATCTTTTTTAAAGGTCACACAGCAATTATGTAATGGTTGCCTTTCATGTTTACTATTAGAAAGGATGCCTTTTTGTCATGTATTGCTAATTGTACAGAATAATTACGCTTTAATCAGAAATCGTTCTTTGAAGAAGGCGAATATATACATAAAATGTATATATGACTCAGATCTTTCATTTTCTAATCCATTCTTTTTGAAGCTTAATTTAAACAATATACACTGTTCTAGTTATTTAGGCTTAGTACCATAAATAAAATGAGCAACAAAACACAAATTCTAATGCAATTATAATGTAACGCGTATTTTCATTGGCTATCGCGTCGCCAGTAAAACGGTATTTGCGACCGTCAAATCCACAATTAACACCTCCAACTCTTCAAATACAGTACATTTTGTACTTTTATTCCTTAAATGCCACACTGTCGGAACAACCGCTACGATATCACTGAAATATTGTTGAAAGTGGCGTTAAACTTTATAACCCATAACCAATTCAAAAATCAAATATCAATTTCGAAGAAAGTGACAAAATATATAACCCTAACACAAATACATACCTGCTCGTTATCTTGGATTGGCACAGGCACTTCAACAGAAGGTGGCGGGGTCAATCTACCATATGTGTTGAGGCGCACATATTTGTTTGTCTTTCGTTGCTATATTTCCTGTTTTCTACCTTATAGAAAAACATATTGGTTTTCATATTTGTCTTGAATAATCAATCTAATTAATTTATTAAAGATCTAATTATTATTTGGGTTGTCTTAATAATGTAAGTATTGTCACGTGCGTGTACTAAGTTAACTGATGTGAGCTAGTCATAAAATTGTATTCTCATTGGAACGTTCATGAGACCACTTGAAAGAACAATCTTACAACAGGACGGAGAATATACAAGTGGGACCTTAGAGTGTAATTAAAACCTGCTAAGGTTACACCTATGCATTCAGAGGAACTTTATCCAATGAAACAACAATTACAGTGAATTAATTTGTAAAATGTTACTATTTTGTATAAAGAAATGTACAGCAAACGCAACTTATATAAAGGTCTGTCACGATACTGGCTTTTGGTGACTATATAGGACATAAAAATTTATAACAATTAAATAATTTATTAACAATTAATGCATATGAACTCTGTGTATTAATTATGTGTGGCACGTGCGTTATTCTGAAACACTGGCATAGATAAGGAATGTGCATACAAACAGTCAAATACTGTTTCTGTGACATAAATTACTCCGACATTGCCCAAGTGACACAAATCAATAAAAATAATTTCAATTCTCAACCTAAGTCTGAAGTATTAACTGTACAAGCTCCTATATTATTTGAGCTTCTAATGCAGGCAAGGTATATTTTATCCCTTAATAAAATTATGAATAAGTTATAAATAAACTTTGTAACATTTGTAGTTATTAAAATAAATTATGTTATTGCGAAGAAGTTCCAGAATTATTACCTAGCAAAAGAATATATGATTATTGACTGATTTATATTATCCAACAAATACCACGCCTAGTGATCTACAGCTAGTGTCAGTTATAAGCTGTCAAATGACCAAAGTGATCTATTTTGGATCTTACTAGCTAACCACAATAATAAATCATGAATTACAATTTTATCTTTTACATAAAAATTAAGAAATAATTAATTTCTAGAAGTTTATACCATTTGACAGTACCATACCTTACAATGATCTGCAGATCTATTACTGATTATCCGCCTATGATCAAGGTGCACTATTGTGAAACTGATATACACTAGAAATTTTCAATTAAATGAAAAAATATACTTTTAAAAGAATTTAACCATTACTTTAATTTTTAAGAAGAATTAAATAAAGCAATAAAAATATTCACTATACCTTTTCTAGCATGTTTCCTATTACACGAGCAAGCTTCCTTAATTTATTGTTTACTTTTAATGTGGAGTCCTCTGCCTAAAGCCACGGACTGCCAACAAAGCAATTCAGCAAGTTTTTATATTTACCGCACCCATTTGTAATACCTCGAGCTTTATCGAAGCCATGTTTTGGCTTCCATAGAAACTCCAATCAGCATCACCTTGCCGCAAGATGTCGGCGAGTACAGTATACCCCCTATTGCTTGTAATAATGCCGTGCACATAAATGCACGCACTTTACCAATGGAAACAATATAAGTTTTGTAGGTAAATAACCAAGCAAACTATGTGTGAACTTTATTTTTTATTACGCAACTATTTTCGTGTGTACAATTTGATGGGAGTTGACAGTGACGTCATTCGCTATTCCACGAATACCTACCTTCACTTCTTTGGAATGTAACCGGAAGTTGGATAAACTGTAAATAAATAACAGACGTCGTGCTATCTACGTCTGTCTTCCAGCATGAATACTGGAATAAAATGGAACCTCTGGAGCATTTTCTTAAACTATTCCTTCATTACCTTCTTTGGTAAAGTGAACGTGGTGTTCGTAGAGAACACGGAAGTGAATAAGTATCCGAGTACTTCCCATCTGACATTTTCACGAGCTCCCAAACAAGACAAGTTTATTTTCAATGGTATGAATTTGAATTTGAATTTTTGGTGTTTAACGCCACTTTCAGCAATATTTGAGCTATATCATGGCCACCAGTTTTAGTGGTGGAGGAAGCCGGAGTACCCGGAGAGAACCACCGAGCCTGGGCAAGCAACTGGTAAACTTTATCACTTGCGGTTGCGAGTCGAGTGCGCCCTTTTTGTAATTTACAAAGCCGGGCGCGAACCCACGCCGTATTGGTGATAGGCTTGTATGAGTTGTTAGATCCAACAACCTAACTCATTGAGCCACCCGGGCCCCCTCAATGGTATGGAGTTTTGCAAATCGTAACAGTATTATTAAAGATAAGAATTGACTTTTTCAAAAATAGACAAGTTTTGATAACTGCTCGGGACCGTGCTCCTCAAGACTTTGGTTTGTAAAGGTATCTGGCATTCCAAGCCTATCTGATTTAGGTTATTGCAGAAACTTATTTTGCACACTAAATTAGCTATCGATCGGCACTGACTTGATATTAGTTTTATTTATTATTGCCTGTTCATGGCGAGGTGTACTCGATACACCATTATATGATAATGATTGTCAGTGACTTTCGAAGTCGGTGTTTTCCCCCCGAGTTCTCCGGTTCCCCCACCAATAAAACTTACCTCCACGATATAGCTGAAATAGTGTTGAAAGTGGCGTTAAACACCATAGACAAACCCCTATAAATAATGTGATAACAACGTAGATATCTAATTTAATGCACACGACAGGTTTCTGGAATATCCTTCATCAGGTACGCTCAAAGTCAAAAGATTGGAAAGAGAAACAACTGGTTTTGATGGTATATTTTAACGAAATACAGATATACATGTATTATCATATTTTTATAAACATCAAAATAATTTCAGTTGGGCATAGAAGTCTTATGTCAATGAAAAAAACCATGAGGTATTCACATACATTTTGTATTAGCATTGAAAAAATATAGAACCTGTTATATTTCGTCGGAAAGAAGCGACCTTATATTTTCATATCAAAATTGACGTCCGTTCTGAAGGTCCATCCATAGTACCGAGAATATAGGAAGTCCCCACGAGACATAGACACATGTTTATTTACATAAACAATTCACGTGAGGAAAAAAATAATAAAATGTTATAAGCTTTCGATGGTATATGTTATGGAATTAATGCCTAGATATAATTAAAGAAAATAAACCGCATTTGTATCTTTGCGTCTGGAGGTTTTTTTTTCTCTGCGTCACCAAATTGACGACGATTTAATATTGAACAGATCACAATAAAATACAGAATAGAATAGATAAGCTTCCTGAATTAATTGAAAAACCAGGAAATAAACACAGGTAAGTAAGTACAATTATATAGACAATAACAGTGCATTGACTTGACATAAAATCGATATACGGATGAGGCTTAGAATCGGGGAAATGCGAGGATTTCCCGAGCATTTTCCCCAGATTCGTGCCGAATACGTATATCAAATTTTATGTCAAGTCAATGCACTGTTATTGTCTTTATACTGCAATCATTAGTGGATATTACTACCAATATTCAAATTATTTAAAAAGTTAGTTACCCCCAAGAGGTCCCAACTGATTTCTAAATGTTATAAACGGTCAGTGACCGTTATCACTTGTAAATATACTGTCAACGCATTTTGACTGCTCAAATAGAACGATTGCAGTATAAATAACTATATACAGTCAAACCGGTATCAAGAGGTCACCTTTTGGACGAAGAAATAGTGGCCTTATAAGACAGATGACCTTTTAAAAGAGGTTCAATTCATATGAAATCTTCTATGACAGGACAAGACAAAGGCGACCATTTAATACAGGTGACTGCTTAATAGAGGTGACCGCATATACAGGTTTGACTGTATTTATGTAGGAGTCACAGGTGAAAAGTGTAAACATGTGAGATCAGGTATGAAAATAGAATGTCTGTAATATGAAATGAAGTCATAAAACGCGTGAAATTACAATCTTTCTAAAAACTGGTTCTAATGAGTATTGTATTCACATGCGCGAGATACTTACATGACTTCAGCATTTTACTGAGAAAAGAGATTTAGGTCCATCAACCCAATTTAATCCCGTCACTTTGTATTGAAGGGCCTGTACCACGACAGTAAGGTCAGCAGTCATGTATAAGTGCGTTGGGGTTACTGATATTGCCTGTGTCTCTACGGTTTTCAGATTAGATCTTCGGACTGTTCTCAAGGTTTTCATATTAGATCTTGGGACTGTTCTCTAGGTTTTTCATTAAGGACAGATACCTATTGATTACATATATAACTTTTGCAAACACTTTAATATTGTTCTGACTGAAATGAAACTCTTAACTGTAATCAGTAGAATGCTTGTAGCGATGACTTCAAACCCAGAGCAACATTGCCTTGTTTGAGAAGCTTTTGCGTTAGCAGCTGATCTCTATCCATAAAACTGCTGTACTGGTCACAATCTGTGAAGCCCTCGAATAACGTAGAGTTCTGAAATGTGAATTACATACGGTGTATTGCTGACATATTGCTACTATTTAATGTGTTTGGTGTAGGGTTATGGTGTTTAAAGCTATTTTCAATGTTAACAATATTTCAGGTATATCGTGGCGGTCAGTTTCATTTGTGGAGGAAACCGTAGTACCCGGAGAAAACCATCGACCTTTCACAAGTCACTGTCAAGCCTTATCACCTAATGTTGTATCGAGTACACCTTCCCCATGAATGGGGTTCGAACTCACAACTTACGCGGTGATAGGCACTGATTACACAGGTAGTTGTAAATCCAACTACCACACGATCACCACCACAAAGGCCCTCTAATGCATGGGAAGTTGACAGTTGTGAAGTGACGTCATCACGTTTGTCGTTGTCAGAGGATCAAGTATCATCGACCAAGTTTTTATAAGAAATCATTGAATGGTTGTAAACGACACGAATCATTGTCAATAACAAAATGACACGAATCATTGTCAATAACAAAATGACACGAATCATTGTCAATAACAAACTGACACGAATCATTGTCAATAACAAAATGACACGAATCATTGTCAATAACAAAATGACACGAATCATTGTCAATAACAAAATGACACGAATCATTGTCAATAACAAAATGACACGAATCATTGTCAATAACAAAATGACACGAATCATTGTCAATAACAAAATGCATAAAGTAATATTAATCTGTTTTCTACATTTTCACCTTGAAATACATATAGAGAATTTATTATTTAATCAGAGTATGTTGATGGACTTATTTACACAGGAAACATATACTCTCTTCAATCCTTATAAAAGAGAATACATATTGCTAAATTGTATGTTGCTAAAAAAAAAAAGGAATTTAATGAAGCAAAATATAGCATAAATAACCCTGATTTTTTTTCTTTGGGCAAGACAATAAATAAGAGGTAACTGGACGTATTATTTGCACACAATAAACAAAAAGTTGAGGAACTGCATGAATGAACTGAAAGGTAAGGAAATACATTGGTATAAAAAAAGTCTGTTTGGTGACTCTGAAAATAGGGAAAATAATTCCTAAAAAATCAATGGGTTGTCAGATTTTCTTTTTAATTAAATTTATATTAAGGACTGATTAATACATATTATAGGTGAATTTTTCAAAAAAATTCATTACAGTATAAAAAAGTTTGCCATAGGACTTAATTGTAAAATTCTGTCATTTTGTCATGTAACAAACATGGGAGTAAGTACTACTGAAACGAACAGCAACATGTGGTCAGTATTGGCAAACAGCAAGTCAGCTGATTTCATCATTAGCATGTTATATCAGATGTTTACATACTGACCATACCAAATATGGACAATATTCAAATTAGATTTACACCTGTTCAGGTAAAAATCAATAATGATGATACATTATTACATAACTGATTGTGGAGCATTTAAAGTACATGCAAACTACCCATTCCCTTTATGTGCATAGAGGTTAATAATAGAAAACAAAATTACCTGAAAACGTTGTTTATTCTGACCAGTACATATCAATAGATTCACCCTCACTGTCATGATCCCCCTCTGAATCAGTGTCACTATCTAAATTTATAATAATTTTTGGAATTTCCTCTATAATGTGGTCAGATTTCCAATATTGGTTCTATTTTGTTCTCAACATGAACAAAATGTTTATCTAATTTGCATATAAGAAATTAACGTTGTATATGAATTGTTTAATTTTTGGAAGAAAACAAGTATTAAACAAGAATATTATTTAATTTATATATTTATACAAATTATACTTTCACGAAATTAACATTTATTTGATTTTGGTATAATTTTTTTAAGTGTTGATTTAAAATTTGTTATAAATCAGCATGAGTGAATAACAAGGGACATGTCCATATAAGGGTCTAATGTGACCAGCAGTTATTAATTGTTTACAAACAAATATATGGTCAAACTGTTTATCAATTATTCAAAACATCTTGAATCTTTAACCTAATATGGCATTCTCATGTGACTGAAATTAGCATAACAACAAACAGGAAAGAACAAGTAAGGCTGTTCATTATAATGGCAGCCTCCTTTACTTGCAATCTGATAAAATTAGTATTGGGCCCTATGGAGATTTTTTTAATTATTTGAATTATTTCTTTGACAACTGTTACTCAGATATGTATTGAATAATGCGTGCCTAAAATGGTAAAAAGAGCAACAAAAAGCAAATCCCTGATTTTTAAATAATTTTTTCCCTATTTTCAGAGTCACCAAACAGACCATAAGAAGAATTGAAAATATCAAAGCGGTAATCAGAAGCCGTAAAGCGAAGACGATATACATAATTTCAATGAACAAAAGAAAAAAGGACAAACAACAGTCTATAAACACAGAAAACTAAAGATTGAGCAACACCAACCNAAAAAAAAAAAAAAAAAAACCGAGAGGAACTCCGGTGCGTCAGAAAGATAAGCAACAACGATCGGACATCGTTGTGTCGAAAACGAATCGACATAGAAATTTTATTCGAATTGATCGAGTATTCGAGTTGTCAGGACAAAAGTAGTTAGCAATTAAAATTGAACGGCGCACATTCTTACTATCCAAGTTCGAGATAACGAGAGTGAACTGTACACTAATAACTATAAGAACTACAAGTACAAAAAGTAAAACATAAAAGAAATAGAGGGTCTATAAAAAAGGTTGAGTTATTCGTAGATAGCGTCAACGTTCAGCAACTTTTCAGATACATGCATATATCGTTACTACCATACTTAATGTAGAAGAACAGTCTTAACAAACAGACAAACAGACTGGTTAACCTCTGGCCATTGGTTTGTAGATGTCTAGAAACCTTAACACCTGAAGTAGGTATCGATGAAGCGACCAAAGTCATTGAAGTTAGCCTTGTAGTCAGAAGTCTACGACCACCCTAACAACTACTATCCATGCGCTCCTTAAGAGTAATATTACCCATATATACAAATGTGAGATTACAATCTATCTTTCGCAAAAAAATGACCTTAATGTTGTTCGACGATAACAATGTAATATTCTCATACGTATACACAAACATGTGCTATGAAAAATCGCATCGGTGACCAACATTTGTGACAAGTCCTTGTGTACAATTATGTAACAGTCATCACTTTACTTCCATATGACACTCATTGAATATGGTATGATATTAGTTGGTAGGAGGGTTGGCAAAACCTGGGCTGATATAACAACCATGTGCGTAATAGGATCGACAAGGGAGTGGAATAAGATGTCACAGCCTGTTATTTAATGTATATTTAATTAGATTCAATCTTAGTAATATAAAGGAACTTTCCTGAACGAAAGCCTGGAACTGCCTTACACGTTATAGTTACACGACGGGTGTCACTAGTGGAGCAGGAACTGCTAACATTTCTGAAGCACATGAATTCACCCCCAGTTTTAAGTGGGGTTCGTGTTGGTCAATCGTTTGTTTTCTGTGTAGTGTTTTGTAGATCGTTGTTTGCCCTTTTGTTGCTTCTGATTGCCTCTTTTGTATCATCAAACATGTCCTACCCTCATCGCCACGATGTTATGGTACTTGCATAAATAAATCAAGATGAGGATTAAATATGGATAAAACGGATCGCTATATCGAAATAACAATATAATATGTTCCTTCGGGGCTTCCATAGATTATTTCATAACCTTCTTGTAATATATTCTGAAGATTTGTAATAGAGTGAAAATCTAGGTGCTTGGTTTTCCCAGAAGCATAGAAAATGTCAAATCTTTGTCACGAACAATACAATATGTTCCTTCAAGGCTTCAATAGATTTATTCTGAAGAGAAAATCTAGGTGCAGTGTTTCATCAGAAGTATTCTTGTCATGAACAACATAATCTGCACTATGTACATGATTACTATGACCTTTGATTCTACATTAAAATTACTTCTTAACACCATGGTACAAACATGTATTAACATTACTGGTTTCTCCCTAATTTGTTAAAAATGATTAAAAAAGGGAAAAAAAAGAATATTAAGTTCACAATAATCTGATACATGAATGTTTAAAAAATACTGTGTATTTTATGAATCCAATCTATGTTAGATTGTTTAACTTTACTTTTGATAAAGGTGTAGTTCCTGTAAGCGGGTCTGTTGGTGTTATAACACCTATCTTCAAAAACAAAGGTAGCTCAAAAGATCCAAAGAACTATAGAGCAATCACTTTAATGAGTTGCTTAGGAAAAGTATTCACAGGCATACTGAATAATAGATTGGCTAGTTTATCAGATGAAATTGGTTTATTATCATCAGCACAAGCTGGATTTAGAAATTCTCACTCTACTACTGACAATATTTTTATTTTGCATAGCCTTATTAATTTATATCTTTCAAAAAAGAAGAAATTGTTCTGTACCTTTATAGACTTCAGTAGAGCGTTTGATACAATATGGAGAGCAGGTTTATGGCAAAAATTAATAGAAAATAATATATCTGGAAATTGTTTTAATGTTATCAAAAGTTTGTATCAAAATGTAAAGTCCTGTGTTTCGAAAAATGGTCAAAAATCAGATTATTTTGCCTGTAATGTAGGTGTTAGACAAGGGGAAAACCTTTCCCTTTCCTTTTTTCCCTTTTTATAAATGATATTGAGCAATATTTGGAAGACAGTGGTGTTGAGTCATTAGATATGATTAATGAATTAAGCTTTGATGAACTAGATATTTATCTTAAGATATTTCTTTTGTTATATGCTGATGATACTGTTCTAATGTCAGAAAGTATTGACGGTATGCAAACAATGTTGAATGTTTTCTCAGAATATTGTAAAACATGGAAATTACAAGTTAATATAGCAAAAACAAAAGTGGTTATATTTTCAAAATGTAAGGTTACTCAAAATACAAGATTTATGTTTGACAACAAGGAATTGGATACCTGTGAATCATACAACTATTTGGGAATACTTTTTAATTTTAATAACAATTTCCTAAATGCGAAGAAAAAACTTGTAGAGCAAGCACAAAAGGCTTTATACTCTGTTTACTATAAGATAAGAAATATAAAAATTCCATTGGACCTTCAATTAAAGATTTTTGATACTTTAGTTTCCCCCATTTTATTATATGCTTGCGAAGTAATTGGATTTGATAAAAATTACAATATTGAAAAAGTCCATCTTCAGTTTCTCAAAAATATTCTTAGAGTGAGAACTACTACACCAAACTATCTGGTTTATGGTGAATTGAGTCGTTTTCCACTCGTTATAGATATAAAGCGTCGAATGTTAACTTTTTGGAATAAGCTTATATCATCTAATAAATTATCGTCAAAGATAGCTCGTTTGTTATATATTATGAACATAAATGGAACAAAAGGCTTCAAATGGATAGAATTTGTTAAATCTACCTTTGATGAAATTGGGCTTAGTTTTATGTATTCTGATCAACAATATGTAAGTGCTAATTGGCTAAAAACTTATGCCAAGCAGATCTTACGTGATCAATTCATCAAAAAATGGAATTCTGTTCTGGTAAATACATCAAGGGGACAATTCTATCTGTCATTTAAAAGTCATTTATTATTGAATCCTATTTATTAAGATTAAAACCTATTCATAGAATGTTTATTACCAAACTCCGATTATCCAATATAAAATTCCCGATAGAAACTGGACGCTTGAGAAATATACCTAAAGCTAATAGACTTTGCAGTAAATGCACATCTGGGATGATTGGCGACGAGTTCCACTATTTGTTTATTTGTCAGTGTAAAGAAATAGTTGAAATTCGTAATAAATTTATTCCAAGTTACTATATAAATACCCCAAATGAAAACAAAATGATAGGTTTGTTCAATCTTTGTCACACAGAATTACTTATTAATATATCATTGTTTATTAGAAAAATTAGTGTTTTATTTTGAATATGTGTACTCACTATCCCCCATGTTTTTATGTAATTGATTGTAGTTATTTTTGTTGTTTTCTATTATATGTAATTGTATTTAGTTTATTTGCTTTTGTTGCGCACATGTGCGCCTGAGTTCTTGAATAAACAATCTTGAATCTTGAATCTTGAATCTTGATACATCAATCTATTCCATTGTTCAAATGAGTCGAATCGGGAAATTAGTTGTATAAGATATTCTTTTATTCATTGATAAAAAAAATAGTTCGGAACATTGATACCATCACGTTAATGACAGAATATGTAAATATTGAACCAGAGGCCTAGTATATCTATTATCAGTGTCTTTTTGATTAGTTAATTAGTTTCAGAGGAGAATAGTGAATAAATACTAATAGTAGGCCATGTACATGTTTTAAATTACAAAATATAGTATATTCCAGTATGTCGGGTAGCACCAAAGTGGGACTTTTTTTAGTAAAGATTCAATATTAGCATAAAATATGATTATATGTATATTGATAATTCGTATATAATATACAAGATATATCTAGAATCTAACAACGGGGAGGCGGGGGGGGGGTCGTTTAATCCTATAATGAATTTATTTCCCCATTGTTACTCTATTACGTCGTGTGCAACACTTGTATACGGATTGTAGAGTCATGACTCTTTTATAAATCAAACCACATAGGTAGTGTAATGGATAACGTGTTTGCCTCGAATGCAGTAAATCGTGGGTTCGAGTCCCGATCGGGTCAAACCAAAGACTATAAATCCGCGGACTGTTGTTTCAATGAGATACCATTATAATAAAAGGCCGTTGGCCACTGGTCCCCCGACGCAAAGGTTATATCGTAAGATTAAATTTTGAAACTACTGTAAGCTAGAGGTGCAGGTGAGCCTGTATCACTCACCTGACTTCAATAATTCTGAAAGGGAGACCACCCAAGGACCATTTTGAAGTAAAAAAATGGGAGTAACTCTGGTTAGATTTGTCGAAAAATCATCATTATCGAACTTGACCTAGATATTCATGAGATACACTTACATACCAAACCTAGTTTCAATCTGACTATTTATTCCCAAGTTATCATCTGGAAACCAAATATTTATAGCAATTTTGAGGTATAAAAAGGGGCACAACTCTAGTAAAAATTGTCGAAAAATTGTCATTATCGAACTTGACCTAGATATTCATAAGATACACTTACATGCCACACCTAGCTTCAATTTGAGTTTTCATTCACAAGTTATCATCTGGAAACCAATTCGGGACACACGGACGAAGTATAAAAAGGGATGTAACTCTGGTAAGAATTGTCGAAAAATGATCGCTATCGAACTTGACCTAGATATTCATGAAATACACTTACATACTAAACCTAGTTTCAATCTGACTATTTGTTCTCAAGTTATCATCTCTAAACCAAATATTTAGCAATTTTGAGGTATAAAAAGGGACACAACTCTAGTAAAAATTGTCGAAAAATTGTCATTATCGAACTTGACCTGGATATTCATAAGATACACTTACATGCCAAACCTAGCTTCAATATGACTTTTCATTCACAAGTTATCATCTGGAAACCAAGCACACGGACGGACGGACGGACGGACGGACGGACGGACGGACGGACGATACCCATTTCTATAGTCCCCTTCGACAAAGCGTCGGGGGACAAAAATCCAATTAAGCGTGTTTGTCTAGTCCAAAGCAGATATCATTAGTATTTCATTGAATGTAATTTGTCCCCATGATAGCTGAAAAATTCCTCATTTAAAGCGGCGTAAAAGACAAACACTCATTCAATCTCTTTAAAGCAGTATTCACATTCAAGTAGATGATGCCATCTACCATCTATAAAATGCCTTTTAAAATTGTTTCCGATTGCTACGTTTTATCTTGAAATACACGTGTATAAATCTCTGTTATTGATATACAGATTATAGCTTAAAGCCGATTTGTTTTCAATAACAATCAAATCTTTGTAGTACATGTTAGAACAATCTTATATAAATTAATATAACATCCTTGCTTTCTATACAAAAATATAAATATTAAGACAGGGTGTGTTTGATTGGTTGAAAACGATTGAAACTGGAAATGTGTTTTTATTAAATAAGATAATCTCATTTCATTCAAGACAAAATAATCAGAAAAGCATGATCGAAACACGGAATCTAAAGAGTTAATTGAGATGAAAATGTTAACTAGGGACTCTATAGTGCGAATAATCAGTAAGTCTCCATTATGAAATACAAAATAATTAGGAAGAGTCACGTGAGAGAGCATTTTATTCAGAGGTGTCATGAACTAATAATTAGTCACGCTCCATGGCAACACGAAGCTAGAACGTGGTTAATTAGAGAATAATCTAATAATATAATCTGTACATTTTCATTTTCTATGATACTATTGAATTTATAAAACAAAATGTTTGAAATTCGTTAGTTAATAAAGACATATAACTGGCACATACGGGTATGTGTACCCCCCCCACCCCCTTCAGAAACGGCAGGCATTGATTGTGAATAGTCTGTTAAATCATTAACAATGTTATGTGCTATATAACCAATAACCAATAAAGTCCTCTAATTTCTAATGTTCAACATCGTGTGATGGACTTCAGTCCTAAGCCCTCTCCCCCCATCGAACGCTGCAGTTAGACGGTCCCCGGACCACTTGACTGCAAACTGCACCCCTGACATAAAATCCTACATCCGCACAGTGGTCTTGATCTGTTTATTGTACATGACGAGCTTTATATGTAGATTTTCCTAGTTGAAAATATTACAGATGGTTTAATGTTTGTACATATGCAAGCCTAGAAATGATCTAGTAACTTGTAAGTTTACAAAGAACGACAACATGGACAGATATTCCTCAGTGTATGGTGTAATGTTTAACGTGCTCGCTTCGATTGCTGTAGATCGTGGGTACGAGCCCCGGCCGCGTCAAAGCAAAGATTATAAAATAGGTATTGCTTCTCTGCTAAGCATACAGGTTTAAGGAGAAATAGTAATGACTGGTTTGGCTGGAATCATGATAGACTGTTGATTTAGTGTGATAGCACTATGTAACCAATATAAGAGTGCTTCTCTAGTACAAATCGGACATCATTATCCAAACTCCGGACAGTTCTCGTATCCGCTACCGAACACGGTTCATCCGCTGGATACAGTGGAGGGTAGTTTGCGGACCGGAGCTGGTAACTGTCCGGAGTTTGATCATTATAATCTCCTCGAATGTAACGTGTTCTCGTCATAATATAACTAAAAAAAGGCATTAGGCGTTAAACAACAATCACTCAAGTCAATCACAAAAAGTTTTACGGTCGCCATCATGACTTGGTTAACAGTTACGGAGTATCTGTATCACAAATGACCATGGTTATGTTCAATTTGTCGTAATCACTATCCGGTTCTTTCCTCGTTCATGATTTATCCGCGGGTTTGTAACAAGAGTGACACGACGGATGTGACATGTGGAGCAGGAACTGCTTACCCTTCCGGAGCACACGAGTTCAACCCCCGCTTTTAAGCGGGAAACTGCGACTTGCCTCAAACCACGAAAATAGGTATCCACGAATTTAAATGAATTCACAGTATTATGTTTCCCTGTAATTATTGGCATCATAGGGTTATGATGTTTAACACCACTTTCAACAATATATCAGTTATATCGTGACGGTCATTTTGATTGGCGGAGGTAACCGTAGTACCCGGAGAAAACCACCAACCTGTCGGAAGTCACAACAATCTTCATCACATAATGTTGTATCGAGTACAGGTCGCCTGAGTGAGATTCGAACTCACACCGTTAGTGGTGATAGGCACTGATTGTACATGCAACTAATAACTTAGAGTTAATTATGTATTAATATAACTCGGGTTGTAGAAAAACACAAAAAAATCATAAAATGACACTACACTTCATCACATATCTGCTGCTGCTGCTGCTTCTACACTATACGTGTAAAAATATGTCAAACAGATCTAATGAGAATTAGGAGATAACTGTGTTGCATTTTAAAATTTCATGGCATCAATTGGAGATTTGATGGTCGCAAATTGAGTTTACTGGCGACAATTGAGACCGTGAAATTTTAAAATACGATACAGTTATCTCCATTCTAATGTAATTATGAGTATAGATGTGCATTGCACATTATTTACAAGATGACGTAAGCGGTAATCAGCTAAAATTCTAAAAAAAAAGTAAAATAGCTCATGCTATTTCAACTGTGGAATTGATACCGTGAAAATTACACCTTTAAATCGACAATTAATGCCGTGAAATTTTCAAATACAATACAGTTTTCTTCCGTTTTGTTGGGTTTTCTGTGTAAGACAAGTCATAAAGACAGCTGCGCGTGACCTTGTCTTACATGGCATCGTCAGCCAATCAAATCGGCCGAGTATAATCATTAATCAATTTTACGACTGCTGTAGTAATATAAATTTCGTCTTAGTAGATCTAAAAAAGCTTCAAATATCAATTTTACCTGAATTTTAACTGATTTCCCCTAATAGATTTAATGCGGTTTTAAATAAGTGTGTATTTACTGCATTGCAAGTGGCGTTGTAATATTTTGTGTAATAAAAATGAAATCGACATGTTTTGTTTTTAAGTTGAAACGGAAGAAACAGGCACTTGCACACGTCCTTATTAAAGATCTGAGATTTCTTCCACTCCTGAGAGAAATTCAGCGTCTTTCCACTCGTTCCGCTACGCTCCACTCGTGCAAAGACGGAATTTCTCACACTCGTGGAAGAAATCCAATATCTTTAATAGGGATTCGTGTAAGAACCTATTAGTCTCCATTCTAATGTAATCATGTACATTGCCACATTAATGACAAGATGACGTAAGTGGTAATCGGCTAAAATTCTAAAAATATCTCATGATATTTCACCCGTGGAATTGATACCTGGAAAATGACAGCATTGTCCAATCACAAACAAGGAATATTGAACAACTACATTAGAATATTAGTTCTCACCATAGCACTCTATATAATGCTGCACATATGCAATGTTGACAAAAAGGAAATTAATTACGCACGTGATCATATGAATATCCCGTCATTTTGATACAAAATGGCGTATGTAATTGTTCAATCATTGTTTAAAATAAAAACGTAGATATCAAATTTAGCGCGCACGACGTGTTTCTGGAATAACCTTCATCAGGTTAGACGAACGTAACCATGTAAGTAAAGCGATTATTCTAACGCCAATATTTCATTTTAAACTACAGTTATACTATTGGAACAGCCAAATTGCACTAACTACATACACAATTTGTTGCATGTACTGACCGAAATATATACATATGTACATGTACATTTTTCTGGTACCTTTTTCATGTTTTACCTGTAGAACTCTGGTAAGCTAGTTGTAAATCAGTTGACTTCCTCGTTGATAGAACATATAGAAAGGGGCAATTGAGAGATAATTGTATGATTTCATAATTTATTCAAAATACGAACATCGATGAAATATTGTGGGTTTTTTTCTATAGGATAAACGAAGTATTAATGCAGTCTTAAAATATTATACATTATCAGTCTCGAGACGTTATATATCCCGTTTTAGAGTGCATTGGTTTTGCTAAAAGGTGAAGCGCCAGCCAAACCTTTTAACAAAACCACTGCACTCTAAAACGGGATATATAGCATCTCGAGACTGATAACATTTTTATCTGAATGTTCCAACAATAATAAGTATGTCGTTATTATAGGAAAAACATAAATTACGTGTATCTTTGGACAAAAGGGTCACAGAGAACGATTATTGATTTTCTGTCAAGTAGTGAAATGTGGGTCATATGTTGCAATATAAATGGACAGCGATGTCATATCATTTTCTGTGGTTTATGAAATATAGGTGAGAGACGTCGTCTGCTGTGTGAGCGAGATTATTGATTTTCTGTCACCGCATTTCTTCAAAGAAGTTTCTGTCTTCCCTTAATCCTTAGAAGTACCTTGTTAGCCAATCAAAATTCGACTTGCCACGAGAACATCAGATAAAAAGTTATGTGTGTACGTATTCGACACAAAACTGGAAAGGCTCGGTGAATTTCGCCTTTATTCCAGTTTTCAAGCTTTACACACATAACATTTATATTTTGAGACAATGCACTTTTATGTATACGATGGCATGGAGCTATATATTCTGATGTTTCACGAAGACAATAATTAAAGATGAAAATAGGGGGTTAGGGTTAGGGTTATAGTATTTAACGACCCTTTCAACAATATTTCCGTTATGATTACACACTACTCCGAATATGTCCTACCTGAAGACAAAACAGGTAAGTTTATTTGTCTTTGTATAATTTTAGAGGAAAACAAATATAATTTGGATGTACTTGTATTTTCTTGTCGAATATGCACAATATTTCTGTGCATCATCGAATACATGTACTTTGTAAATTTTGTTTGGATTAAAAAAACTAAATTTGGATATATGCCATAAAAAGAACATCATTAGAATAAAATCTAGTTCAATTTTGTATTAAATTTTTTTATCGTCATGATATAACATGAAAGAATAATTATCGATGTCTACTAATTTTGTTGATTTTAATATAACTTGCTTTTAAATTCGGATTTGTATTGAGAATTTTGTATGATCATGAACTCGTTATTTGCCTTCTAATACTTTCTTAGTTGCCGCTGTCTAAGACCTATACATTTGCGCCTTTGATTGCAAATCAGTTTCGTAACAAGTAAGTTAATTGGTTAAGTACAGTCACATGACATTTTTGTATCTATGTCATCAATTTGTATATGATTTAAGGAGGTTAAGTAGCCGGATTATTCAGGACTGTGGTTGACTTCTTAACGTGGGTTTAAGTACTGTTACCAACCTTAAGATAGGTCTGCTTTATACCTTGACCTAAACCTTGAAATGGATAGTGAGGGGCGGTAAGATCGAAACTTTACGACAAAAGAGATGATTTCAGTTTCCCAATTGTGAACTTTCCATTTATATGCAGCAACAATCTAGCAGCGCCTGCATATGGAGTATATATCTCTCAGTTGATCCGATATTCCAGGGCTTGTTCCTATCAGGTTTTCCTTGATAGAGGGTTGCTACTAACAAGGAAGCTACTGAATCAAGGGTTCCCATTGGTTAAGTTGAAGCTTTACGGTCGCCACCATGACTTGGTTGACCGATATGGAATATCTGTGTCACAAATGACCACGGATATGTTCCACTTGTCGTAGCCACTTACCGGTATTTTCCTCATTTATGGCTTATCACCGGATTTGTAACTAGATTAACACGACGGGTGCCACTAGTGGAGCAGGATATGCCTACTCTTCCGGAACACATGAATTCACTCGCGGTTTTTAGTGAGGTTCCTGTTGCCTGATCTTTAGTTTTATGTATAATGTCTTGTGATCGATGTTTTTCCTTTTTCTTTTGGCCATTATGTTGTCTGTCTTTCTTAGATTAATATAATCTAACACCGGTGACAGGTCAAGATCAAGAAATCCCAGACACCCAAGAGTAAGATTTCAATCGTTCTCTGACGAGGCTTGCCCGAGTCAGAGATCGATTGAAATCTTACCCGAGGGTGTCTGAGATTTCTCGATCTTGACCTGTCATCGGTGTTTGATTATTTTCCTTACACAGACATCCCCCCCAAATTTTTTTTCTAGTGTGTATATTCGAAGACGACCGCATCACAACCATCAATGAAATACGCAATGTTAAAGAAACATCAAATCACGAACGCTTCAAATTGTAATAATATTTAAAATTCGACTTTCATATCACAATAAATATAACAATAGTAAAGAAAATGCTTGTTTTTAAACGAACAAATCAACACAAACACTGTTATTAGAAATGTATGTCATTTCACTGTGACGTAAATAACTCGGTCAGCTGATTGATTCAGTTAACAGGAAATCTATAACCGTTGACAAAAATCATACGCAAACGTAAACAAATGACTTTTGGCTACCGTTATATTTTGTAAAGCATATTTTATTTTATTCACATCTACAAACAATATTAACAAAGGACCACAAGCAGAGTTATAAATAATACTGAAAAATCTTGAAGCGACGATTACTTTTGACGGGTAACAGGGCGTGTAGCTTGTCTTACACCGTAAGACAGAACAATCTTTTCGTGTGAAAATTGAGAACTACTTTATTATCTGTGTAAGAATTACTATTCCTGAATATCCCTTTGGTATCTTCAAGCTCTTCTTTTAAAGTTTCCATACACCTACCTATTACCTGAGGTATTCACCGTTCTGTCTGGTACTGTTATAATTGTCCAGACTTTCCTTCCCCCGTTAAATTCGGTAGTCACGATAGCTGAAAAATTAACAGTGTATGTATCTTGTGTTTATCATACAATGTGAAAAACCTCAAAACAGATGCCAAATTATCTCAAAAATACTGGTTGATTATGAATCAGGATAATGTGTCAGAGTGCAGTTACATGTCTACCCGCGGACAGTTATTTCAGTGAGATAGCACTAAAGGAAAATGATTCCATTAATCGTGTTGGTCTAGTACAAAACTAACATCATCATCATCCTATCGAATGTAACTTGTTCTCGACATCATAAACCTGAAACATTGCTCATTTGGTGATAAACAACAATCACCCACTCTCGCATACATACACATCCAATAAATACCAATGAAACGAGATGAAATTTGAATAGATGTCGTATTTAAATGTAAAATATGGCATCTGGTACCTTTGAATTAAACGTTATGTGCTATGCTGAAATAATGAAATCTCAGCTTCAGCCTAATTAGAGATGCCTTTAGTTATTTGGTATTCCTGGACTAGTAATTTCTTTGATAGATGTAGTCCCTAGTAATGTAAAGTAGCTATCAAGGCAGATGGATAGGCGATATTTAGGGAGGACATATGGATATAGCTTGAAAAGGTACGGAAAATTTACGATGGGAAATCTCATATCAAAATGTAAAGGAATGATGATTTCTTAATCTGGAAACTTTAGCTTAAGTAATTCGTATCTAATAACAAACACTTTATTTAGCAAATTGAGGCCACTGTTTTAAATGTTTTGGATTTCCAATCTTTTAGACTATTAGCGTACCCGATGAAGGAAATTCCAGACACGCGTTGGGTGAAGGAAAATAGATATCAAACGTTGTTATTCCGTAAGAAATGAGAAATTTATTAAAAGAAAACAAACGTTTGGCATGTATTTTAGAACTCGATTGTAGAATTTTGTCACATCTATTAAATAAACGAAGCTTACCTTCTGTTATTTTGAGTAACTCGACGGATTCAAAAGTGAAGCCTGATCTGCATACCCTTCCAGAGCACTCGAGTTCATCGTTGATTTTTTTAAATAGATTTCCTGTTGCTCAATCTTTAGTTTTCTATGTGATGTTTTATGGACCATCGTTTGATTTTTGCCCTTCTTCATTTGGTCATTGTATTGTCTTGCTGTCTGACGATTTTCGTCTTCTGATTAACTCTTTGGTGTCATCAGAATTTTCATGTGTCTTGCATTGAAATATCAGTGAGAATTATAAGATATGGCCATTAGAGGTTATTCAGTGATAAGACAACATATCTATGTACCGAAAAAAAGAACTTAAAGGTAACACTCAACGTATGTTCGACCACCTTCGTTGTATAATGGTTAGCGTGATTGTCTTGAATGTGGTAGAATCTGGGTTCGAATCTCCGTCGGATCTAACCAAAGATCTTAACATTGACATTTGTTGCTTTTCCGCTAAGCATTCAACATTAAGGAGAATGTTGGCTTAGAATCAGGATAATGATTGTGTCCGAGTGGAGCGACATGTTAATCTGTGGAATTTTCTTCCATTAAGCTAGCATTATAACAATCAAATTAACCGTAATGGGGTCCGTTGTTGAACGTTTGATTAAGCTAATCATATGATTAGCCCTAATTACATGATTCAATTAGCTAATTCAATGATTAAATATGATTAGTTAATACAGTGATTAAAAAAGAGTTCAGCAACAGCATTTAATCATTGCATTAGCTGAGTATGGGATTAGGAATTGATTAAGTAGTCAGGACTAATCATCTGGTTAGCTTAATCACAAGTACAACAATGCCATTTGGACATCATCATCTCATCGAAAAGTGACCATTCTGGTCACGATATTTTTCTAACTAATTGTTTATTTGGTATTATACAACAATTACTCATTAACTCAACATTTACTCAGTGCGTAGCTTCTATTAGGACAATCGAGGCAGTGGTATCGGTTAAAAAAATCAACAAACATTAGACGTTCCATTTTTCTTTTTAAATATATTCCGGTATGCTTAGTGATAATGGAAGAATCAAATTATTCAAAAAGGCCATAACTACTCCTTTTAAAACGATGAAATGTGTTTTCCTTACTTCAAATGGCGGTGGCTTCCTGGGGACTGAGCACCCCAGACCCCCTGCCTCGGTAATGTTTAACCCCAAGTTACGACGTGTTATTATCGTCTTCCATGAACCCTTGATAAATATTCTGATCCATATAAGAACAAAAAGTCAATACTGAGATATATGTCGAGATGAAATATTGGACTAAGCCATAATAAGTCAGACAGTCATTTAATGATAACAAGAAGCTAGCATTACATATCAGCCTTTCATACCTTGTGAACTCTTGGATTGTGTTCGTAGTTTACTGTTATACATAAAGGTAAGGTAATGTTTGTTTTTCCTTTTTATTACATATTATGCAGTACATCTATAATCATGCACAACTTAATAGGATCGTTATATTTGTACAGCGTTTAATTTTACTTTGAAGAGATTGAATGTTTCGTAGATATAATTCCTTCTTCATCATTAATTTTTATATATTTCTAAAAAAAATGTTTTAAGCTAACTTTCGAATTTGAGCTTACCTGATGAAGGTTTTTCCAGAAACGCGTCGTGTGCACTAAATTAGATATCTACGTTTTTATTTATGGTGCTGTTACATAAGATCTATGACATTTTGGTTTAAGACCTGTCTCTCTCGATCTGGGTACATACTGTTATTTACTACTGACATATTTAAACCAATGATCATGACCATGTCTTATATTGCACTAGTGGAACAGAATCACCTGAGTTCCACCCCGTTTTTTGTGCTCTTCGTCTTGCTCAATCATTACCATTTCGGTGTAGTTCATTGTTTGTCTTTTCTGTCATTATTTTGGTCATTGTATTGTTTTCTCTTTGACGAGCGGCGGCTTCTTATCACACCTTTGGTATCTTCAAACCCTTCTTGTTTGATTGTTGTTGTCTTAAGAACATATTTATCGTTTTTATGGAATTTTAAGCAATTGATTTACTTGAATCAGCAGAACTATTTTACCTAAGGACAAAATAATGTTGTAGAACCCTTCGGAGCTCCGATACTGGGCAGCAACAATTATACTGTATCATATCCTGTATTTATCCTAGAATATCATAAAATCTTCAATATTACAATGTGAGTCTAGGACCACAAAGTCAAAATCCAAGGTAAAGAATATTTGTTTTATTTATTTGTTGTGCAGTCTTTACACCCCCTCCGCCCCCCCGTAGTTTACGGATTATGATTACCCCTTTGACATCTTCAAAACTCTTCTGGCCATATGACATGTCTGTCTATATTACATGTCTGTCTATATTACATGTCACTGTAAGTTGTTGGTATTACATGACGGTGTTTGGTATCGATGTCACAGTAAGTTGTTGATATTACATGACGGTGATTAGTATTGATGTCACTGTAAGTTGTTGATATTACATGACGGTGTTTGACATCGATGTCACAGTAAGTTGTTTATATTACATGACGGTGTTTGGCATCGATGTCACAGTAAGTTGTTTATATTACATGACGGTGTTTGGTATCGATGTCACAGTAAGTTGTTGATATTACATGACGGTGTTTGGCATCGATGTCACAGTAAGTTATTTATATTACATGACGGTGTTTGGCATCGATGTCACAGTAAGTTGTTTATATAACATGACGGTGTTTGGCATCGATGTCACAGTAAGTTGTTGATATTACATGACGGTGTTTGGTATCGATGTCACAGTAAGTTGTTGATATTACATGACGGTATTTGGTATCGATGTCACAGTAAGTTGTTGATATTACATGACAGTGTTTGGTATCGATGTCACAGTAAGTTGTTGATATTACATGACGGTGTTTCGTATCGATGTCACAGTAAGTAATTGATATTACATGACGGTATTTGGTATCGATGTCACAGTAAGTAGTTGATATTATATGACGGTGTTTGGTATCGATGTCACATTAAGTTGTTGATATTACATGACGGTATTTGGTATCGATGTCAAAGCAAGTTGTTGATATTGCATGACGGTATCGATGTCACAGTAAGTTGTTGATATTGTATGACGGTGTTTGGTATCGATGTCATAGTAAGTTGTTGATATTACATAACGGTGTTTGGTATCGATGTCACAGTAAGTAGTTGATATTACATGACGGTGTTTGGTATCGATGTCACAGTAAGTTGTTGATATTACATGACGGTGTTTGGTATCGATGTCACAGTAAGTTG
>MJUT01003417.1:117280-142571 GCA_002080005.1 Gigantidas platifrons
TTTGGTATCGATGTCACAGTAAGTTGTTGATATTACATGACGGTGTTTGGTATCGATGTCACAGTAAGTTGTTTATATTATATGACGGTGTTTGGTATCGATGTCACAGTAAGTTGTTGATATTACATGACGGTGTTTGGTATCGATGTCACAGTAAGTAGTTGATATTACATGACGGTGTTTGGTGTCGATGTCACAGTAAGTTGTTGATATTGCATGACGGCGTTTGGTATCGATGTCACAGTAAGTAGTTGATATTACATGACGGTGTTTGGTATCGATGTCACAGTAAGTTGTTGATATATTACATGACGGTGTTTGGTATCGATGTCAAAGTAAGTTGTTGATATTACATGACGGTGTTTGGTATCGATGTCACAGTAAGTTGTTGATATTACATGACGGTGTTTGGTATCGATGTCACAGTAAGTTGTTGATATTACATGACGGTATTTGGTATCGATGTCACAGTAAGTTGTTGATATTACATGACGGTGTTTGGTATCGATGTCACAGTAAGTTGTTGATATTACATGACGGTATTTGGTATCGATGTCACTGTAAGTTGTTGATATTACATGACGGTGTTTGGTATCGATGTCACAGTAAGTTGTTGATATTACATGACGATGTTTGGTATCGATGTCACAGTAAGTTGTTGGTATTACATGACGGTGTTTTGTATCGATGTCACAGTAAGTTGTTGATATTGTATGACGGTGTTTGGTATAGATGTCACAGTAAGTAGTTGATATTACATGACGGCGATTGGTATCGATGTCACAGTAAGTAGTTGATATTACATGACGGTGTTTGGTATCGATGTCACAGTAAGTTGTTGATATTACATGACGGTATTTGGTATCGATGTCACAGTAAGTTGTTGATATTACATGACGGTATCGATGTCACAGTAAGTTGTTGATATTACATGACGGTATCGATGTCACAGTAAGTTGTTGATATATTACAATATGTGTTTAACATCGCTATGCGCAAACAAACACAAATAACGTAAACATGATACGAGTCCTCCAACAAACAACTGGAGGTAAAGACCAACTGAACATCGTTTCCAGGCGAACATCGTAACGGACATCCCAACACGGAACTCAGAACGTCAATAGATATAATAGCATAACACAAAAAACTAAAAAGATATGCAACACGGACCCCATCTTAAAACCCGGGATGAACTCAGGTGCTCACGAAGGGTAAGCAGTTCCTGTTTCTTATAAGATGCTCGCCGTGTTACTCATATATAGTCAAGTCCGGTAAAAAGTCTTGGCAGTGATAGAGGAAAGAAAACATCTACGTAAAAAGAAAAAATCCATAGTCATTTAAGATATAGCTATTTAGTAACGGTCAATCAGAATATGAAAACTTAAATGTGTAAAATAAACCAAAGAAAACAAGACTATATACACAGTAGAATTCATCTGTCACATACATTGGTTTATAGAACAAGGGTTATCCCCATGACAACTTAAGCACCACGAAGAAAGAATGTATTAAACATAAAACACTCAGGATGAGTACTATGCATAATTTACAGCCATGGTGTTGTCTTTTCTTTTTCGATGTCCGGATTCTGATTACCCATTTGGTATCTACAAACTCTTCTTACAGCAAGGTGTGAGGGTCATCATTGCACGCACACGTAGCAAACACGTACATGGCCACATCATTTCACCAAGAGTGGAAGATAGGGCCCATAAAACTAGCTTAACTCTGCCACTTTTTATTGAAGTGTCTTCACCAAGCCATGGAAGTAAGCGGTTTACATTTCCCAAATAATGTAATTATGACCAAAATTCGGTCCCCCTTCCTCGGGCATATGTGGCAGTGGCAGGCTATCATGTGTAGACCTTTTTTTTATTTTCTCGCTCCAAAAGACATTTTAATTACCGGTATTTGATATTCCAACCCCCCCCTTTGAGCGTCACCTGATGACGGTTTTTCCGAGTACGCGCCGTGTGCACTAAGTTAGATATCTACGTTTTTGTTTGTTATACATGCACCAGTCTAAACAATAATTTATAAACTAAATTTTCAGATCGTTCTCCTAGTTCTGTCTGTTGCGCATGTGCCCAGAATGGAGTACCCACAAACTAGTATATGACATCTGATAAACTCAGTTGACAGATTGAAGTCCGAAGCGTCCTTATTATTGATCTACGTCATGGGAAATTCAATGGTCGTCCCAGACCGCCATATTGATCTTGGATCACATGAAACAGGTCTGAGCAATGTCTGCACAGAAAAAGACCGACAACTTGTGCATGTCGCCATGACAGAAACAAACTCCCATTCAATACTAAGACTGTGTAAGCATTGGAAATTATTCATGATAATATTGTTTTGTATTTCTGCTATGCTTATGCTAGCAGCATTCTCACTGTCAAAAGGTATAGAAGTTAACACAGCGACGAACGAGGCTATTCAAAGTATAAGAGCCTCTTTGTTAGTTAGTAATTTAGTGCACAAATTACAACGAGAACGTGGCATGTCTACGAATTTTCTTGGCACCAACTTTTCCACCATGACAACTATTTTGGAGATTGGTATATTCAGGGGTAAGACTGACGCCAGTGTAAACGATGCTGTTTGGCCACAAAACGGGATCAAATTCTATGACAAATTGTGGAGTTCAGAAACATTACAAGTCTCACTTAATGAACACAGAAATCTTGTTGATCACAGGGAAATTAATTATTTTTATAATCTTGAATTTTATAATAACTTAACTTCCGCTCTAATTATGCATATAACACAATCCGTTTCTATTCCAAATGACGCTAAAATTCAAAGACTGGTTGATGCAAGTAATGCGCTATTGTCATGGATGGATGACGCAGGAATACAACGTGCTTTAGGAACTATTTTCTATACCGGATGTGGTTGGTCGTCTACTCGAATAGAAAGATGGTTTATATTGTTGCAAGGAAGAGCCACATCGTTTCTTGATACAGCAACGAGTTATTCTCAAAAAGTACAAATCGAATACAATACCATCAGATATTCTTCTGCCATTGCTGTTTTTATTAGTAACCACCAATCAAACGACCTGTTTACAAAATACAAAATGTCATGTGACTCACTTTCTGAGCGACAAAAATACGAAAAAAGTTTAGACTGGTTTGATAATATGACGTTATATATTGATACATTGTTTAATATTCGTAAAGACGCAAATATTGACATCAATTCATCACTTGAGGATCTTCATGCTAAAACTGAATTTCAATTTATACTATTTCTGTCGACGTTAATAATATCCATTATCGTAAGCGGCATAATGTCAATATGGTATGCATACTGCATAACCAAATTAACCGGAAGTTTAGCTACATATGTTCAAACAGCTAAGCTAAAGGGAGAACAACTTGAGAAAGAAAAGAAGAAAACAGAAAACTTATTATATCAAATGATGCCGAAAAAAATTGCACGAGACTTAAAATTGGGCAAACCTTTACATGCGGAATACTTTGCTGACGTAACTGTTTTGTTCAGTGATATATGTGGCTTTACAGAAATTAGCGCGAGAAGTGAACCAATGGAGATTATAAAAATGTTAAACGAATTGTATTGGTAGGTATATCAGATTAACACGACAGTTGCCACTAGTGGAGCAGAAACTACGTAGCCTTCCACCCCCTATTTTTAGTGGGGTTCACGTTACTCGATCTTTAGTTTTATGTGTATGTTTTGTAGATCGTTGTTTGTCCTTTTGTACTTTTTCTTTTTGCTATTGTGTTGTCTGTTCTTCGATATACGGATTCTGATTACCCCTTTGGTATCTTCAAACTCTTCTTACATACAAAGATAAAATTGGTAAAACACGGTTTATTTGTCATTTTTAAGTACGGATGTGGATGTAAATGAGCGCTAAATACTATTCAGGCGACAAGGTTAGGGTGTTTAACGTCACTTTCAGCAACATTTCAGTTATATCATGGTTGTCAGTTTTATTGGTGAAGGAAACCGGAGCACTCGGAGAAAAAAAAAGAGACTATACAACATTATACCTAGACTCAAATTAAAATAAAGAAGAAGCGTTGCTAGTATTGTTTTGTATTCCACAGCCGTAGGTCGTTGTTGGCCTTTTGTACTTTTTTTCCTGGCCATTGTGTTGTCTGTTCTTCTACGATATACGGATTCTGATTACCCTTTTAGTATCTTCAAACTCTTCTCACAGCAGGAACTTTAACATTGAGCATAACGCATACCCTTAAATGAGTGTGACATTCATTGCCCCTAGCGTTTCATTTGAGCGGTACACATTACTTCTAGGCTAAACTCCTCATCTGGGCATCGTTTTGATGTTATCTGGCGTATAGAATTATATTTCGCAGATGCGGAGTTATCAACAAGGAAAAAAAAAGTGCAGTAATCTTACAAATACCGTCATCACATTACGAGGTTACAAATAGAGATAACAATCAACTACAGGGCTCCTATCAGGTATATATTAAGAAAACTAGACGTTTGAAGTGGGTTAACTAATTGAATAGACTGCATATATGTTTTAGAGAATTATATGTAAAAATTTAAAGTTGAAAGATTCTAAAATTATATAGGACTGCTCATTCTGTTATTTTTGAGGTTACATGTGCTAAGCATTTGCATGGTCTAATATGTTCATTTTGGAGGTGAAGTGTAGGCCTATCATTTTATTTGAAGTACCCGAGTCACGCCAGGGGGAGACACATATCATGTAGGTGTGTTATGGTTGACGTTTTTGTCACACACATTCAGCGTATTAACAGGTTTAAACTCCGAACAGTGCCTTTACCCGTTCCAAATATAAAACCGCACAACCAACAGGTGTTCCGGAATACAAGTACCATATATGTTGCTCTGGTCAGTCACAACAAAGTGGCGTAACTAAGCAGACACTAAAAACCACTCAATACTTGTCATATTGTAGAAATTAATAGATTATTAGACATACCTGATTTGATTCTAAAATTAGACGTTTTCTACAGGAGTTATTTCCCTTGCATTGCATGCAAGCGGTAGGAAAAAGACAAAGAATTCGAGTGAAATGTTCCTATAATCTGTAGATATTTGAACCTTATGAACATATTTAGCAAATAATAAATTCATAAATTGTAATAACATTAAAATTATTGGAAATAATATGTCATCTTATTTGTACTTAGCATGAAAGGGGACCCCTTTGCGCGCATGAACATGTGTAAAAAGGTATAATATCTACATTACCGATTGCAATAAAAAAAGAAATAAAAAAAAGAAAGACACACTGTCGGAACAGTTCCAAAATCATATACCGGTAAAACAAGATGAACTGTGAGCTAAAGCTCACTTATGATACCCCCGCTCTTCGGCAAACAGGAAGTTGGAACGTGACGGGTCCAAAAACGACATGGGATATCTATATGAAGCTTGTGACCAAATATCAGATTTCTGCCTACAATAGTTGCTGAGAAAAATGCGACGAAAAATATCTTGGAACGGACGGAAGGACAGACAGACGGAAGTACGGACAGAGGTAAAACAGTATACCCCCTCCGGTGGATCGGGGGTATAAAAATCGTAGAAAAAGGCACACTCGATACCCCTAGCACACATATGTACATGATCGCTCACCTTCCTGTCTTGGTACAGGCAAATCAATAAAAGGTGGCGGGATTAAACTAGATATCATGGCTCAAACATTACCCTCGTGGTGAAACAATACGGTCATGCACGTGCTTTCCAGATGCGAGTAAAATGCAAACACTCCCATATAACCGGGGAAATAGCGTTACTATAAAGAACGCTATAATCTTGAACATTATACATAATCTTTGTAATCAGAAGATGTGATAAGTATAAAAGTAGTTCTATTTTAGATACATTGTACTAGTAGCTGATGGCCTCATCAATCATAGCATACAAACGATTTTAGAAAGTCGGAAATGTGCAAATAATCTATATATACATTTGTATTACTGATTGCAATTGTTTAATTAAATAATGCACTAAAAGTATTAATTTCTCTGTATTATTTTACAGTTTACTTGATGAATACATTGAGAGGTACGACGTTTACAAAGTGGAGACAATAGGAGATTGTTATATGGTTGCTAGCGGTGTACCCGAGCCTACGGTTAAAAATCATGCAGCTGAAATAGCTAGGATGGCGCTGAAAATTATAAATAATGTTAAAAAGTACTCAATTCCACATATACCAGATACAAAACTAGACATGAGGACGGGGATACATTCAGGTTTGTAGCATTGTATTATATATTTATCAAATATTTTTGTTATCTAGCGGCTGCAGTTCAATTATTATCAGGGGTCGCCGTTCTCGTGATCACATGGTAGTTGGATTTACAACTACCTATGCAATCAGTGCATATCACCACTAACGAGGTGTACTCGATACAACATTATGTGATAAAGCTTATCAGTGACTTTCGGCAGGTCAGAGGTTTTCTCCGCCGGGGTACTATGGTTTCCCCCACAAATAAAACTGACCACAACGATATAAGTACAATATTGTTGAAAGTTGCGTTAAACATCATAACCCTAACCATACCCCCCCCCAATTATTATTGTCATATCAAAAAAACGAGTATGCGAGTGATTGTTGTTTAACGTCAATTGAGCAATTGTTCAGCTATATCATGACAAGAACAAGTCACATTCAATGGGATGATATGATGATGTTCGCTTTGTGCATGACCTACAGGCTTAGTTGGATTTTCATAGGTCTAGCTCACTGAAATAAACGTCCGGGGATAGACATGTCGCTTCACATTATCCCGATTCCCAGGCAACCGGTCTTTTTTGTCCTCCTTATTGCCGTGTTCTTAGCGGAGAAGCAACAAATGCCAATATTCGTGTCTTTGGTTTAACCCTACCGGGGATCTAACCCACGATTTATCACACGTGAGTGTAGCACGCTAATCATTATAACACCGATACGGTTTCATAAAATTGAAGAATCGTGGTTCTATAGTTTTCAACTACTGAAGGAGGGTTAGATAGATGGTGTTTAACGCCATGTTTAACAATATTTCAGTTAATATATATCGTGGCGGTCAGTTTTATTGGTTGAGGAAACCAGAGTGTCTGGGAAACACAGCCTAATGAAGGACGTAAGATTTACTACAATATAAATATTTCAAGCACATTGTTTTTTCGTTCATTATTTGGCTTAGATATTTTTGTTTTTTCCGGTTACTTTGTTTTTATTGAAGTACTTGTACCAAACCAGGAAGGTGACCCTTCATGTATGTGTGTGTTAGTCTTGTCGATTTGAATCAGTCGACGATTTATCTATTAGATTTAGGAACTGTTCCGACAGAGTTTTTTGTCTTCCATTATATTTGTTCCTGAATTTTATGATTCGGATTTATTCCGTGCTATCGATATAATAAAAGTTATTTACTGCTGATGGCAGACAGTGTTCTGTACTTACATGTTTTATTAGATATATTTATGCTTGAGGAAATTTACAGTTTCTAACTTCCATTATATTTGTTCCGGAATTTTATGATTCGGATTTATTCCGTGCTATCGATATAATAAAAGTTATTTACTGCTGATGGCAGACAGTGTTCTGTACTTACATGTTTTATTAGATATATTTATGCTTGAGGAAATTTACAGTTTCTAAATAATGTATATTATGGAAACTAAGCACAATCACCCTCAGGTAATCTTACCCGAATTTTACTATCATGTTTGGGCCCGTTGGTTTATACATGTATGCTACTAAAAACGTTTTAATTATTTGGATTTCAATATTTTGATTATCAGCGTACCCTATAATGGTTATTCCAGAAACTCGCAATGCACTCTAAATTAGAAATCTATGTTGTTATTTGTATAGTATTACCTAAAACATTGGTATTAATTAAACCGAAAGTTCTGTTGAATAGGAAACCCTAACATTTTTACATGTAATACTTAGATATATGTTCTAAGATGTACTAAGTTTCTCCTCCCTCAGACATAGGTGACATTTGCTGATTTTGGCTTTTCTGTCGTTTGTTTTCTCACTCCCAAAGAATAAATAAAAATAAATGTGGTTTTTCAAGCTTTAAGCTTCGAGCTTATTAGATGACTGTTATTCCAGAACAGCGTCATGTGCACTTAATAAGAAATATATGTACTATTATTTTAAACATTGGTATTGATTAAACCGAAAGTTCTGTTGAATAGTAGACCCTAACATTTTTACATGTAATACTTAGCTATAGGTTGTAAGGTTGACTAAAGTTCTCCTCCCTCAGTGTGGGTGACATTTCCTGATTTTGTCTTTCCTGTTTATGTCCTTCGTTCTCTTGCTCCAAAAGATTTTAAAAAATTATCTTGTTTTTCAAGCTTTTGGCTTTGAGCTTATCTGATGAATAGTATCATGTGCATTAAGTGAGAAATATAGGTACTATTACATAAAACATAGGTATTAATTAAACCGACCTTCCTGTTTAATAGGATACCATAAACTTTTGTATATATGTACATAATATGAAATATTTAGTATCGGAAACTAAAATAATAATAAGACCATGGCCATGATACACGGAGATCAAAGTAGAGCGATATATATGTAGTCCAGGAAACTTAGTTAATAAAAGGAACAAAATGTATAATATTATACCTGGAACAGTTGAAACTGATGAAACGAATGAACTTCCGATAGAGACACAAATTTAATAAAACAAATTATTGATATTGTATCTATTTTTAGCTATCCATATATAACGTTGTGTGTTTTCCGTCTTCACTGAAAATGTAGATCATCTTTAATTGTAAAATGATGACGCTAGTATACAAAATAGCTTTGTTTAAGAGATGGTTATTCGATGTCATGTTTTATGCTCATTTTAACATGGGGGAGGCATTATATTTGGCGATACTTTACACCGAGCGATAACGAGATGTAAAATTTAGACAGATACAATGCCTAACCATGTTAAAATGAGCATAAAATATGACATGGGAGAATTATTTCCATTCTAATAGGGGATTTTCTGTAATTTTATAAACCAATGCCGCCTTATGGATAGTAGGTACGTAAGAATTTGGGTGCTCCGATTCCCTCCCCGAATACAAAAGTGAATAAAATGCAACGAAAATAATGTTACCTATGTTACAACATTATGCAAGCTATGGCTTCATTGGATTATTTCGATTTTAGTGGGAAAAATCGACCTTATTTTATAAGTCAGTAATGGAAATGTATGTCATAACACAATCTACTAACCTTCAATGACTTCATGGTTACAGTTGTTTTCTTCTTAAATGGATAACTAGACGGTGATGCAGTTAAGTTACTGGTGTTTCCCAGTTTGATTGCATTTTGAATTTAGCAACTTAAACAAGTAAACTAAATCAATATAACCAGCTTATGTAAATATCACCAGCGTACTTGTAAAATACGTCACCGGAAGTCAACAATTACAAAACCAAAATCGATAGATGGTTGTCTTAAGTATTTTTTTGCGGAAAAAAATTATGTCCAGAAACAAAATAATAATTTTTCTGTTTTATAAATGAAACCGTTATGGCTTTCTTTGTTATTAGTAAACGGAGCAGACGAAAACGATGACTCAATTTTTCTAGGGGAAGTTAACGGAAGAGCCGTAAGAGCATTCCGTGAGTACTTGAATACTCGTATGAGAAGAACTTCATTGGATACACGACTAAATAACACTGACGTTAATATGACCTGTCTATTAGTACTCAAAATAATACGATTCTATAGCTAGGATAAATAAGGTCATTTCTGATTTATATTATTTGTGTTTGTTACGTTTAGTGATGTCAAATACGTATTGATTATATATGAATAACATGGCAGGTGTCTTATGACAAGTTGGTACTGCTTACCCTTCGCGAGAACCTGCGTTCACCCCCGATTATTTGGCGTGGTCGTGTTAGAATTAAGTATTTAATTCTATAAACAGTGTTTAAAGAGAGCATATGTTTAGAGGATCATGTGTTTAATTGTATAAAGATTGTTCTGAAGAGAGCATTTGTTAACAGGATCATGTGTTTAATTGTATAAAGATTGTTTTGAAGAGAGCATTTGTTAACATGATCATGTGTTTAATTATATAAAGATTGTTTTGAAGAAAGCATTTGTTAACAGGATCATGTGTTTAATTGTATAAAGATTGTTTTGAAGAGAGCATATATTTAGAGGATCTTGTGTTTAATTGTATAAAGATTGTTCTGAAGAGAGCATTTGCTAACAGGATCATGTGTTTTATAGAGAACGTGTTTTTCAGGATCATGTGTGGCAGGGGTAGTTGGGACAAAGATGCCCAGATATTGTCTGTTTGGAGATACAGTAAATACAGCCTCTAGAATGGAATCCAGTGGTGTTGGTGAGGACTCAAAAGATAGTCTAAATGATACAATGTATAAAAACTAAATTTGTCAAATTTAGATGTAGATATGAATGGAAATTAATATAATGAAAAGAAAAGTTTGAAGATACCAAAAGAGCATTCAGAAGCCAAAATTCAAGGACAAACAATACAATGGGCAAAAGAATTAATAATGATCTACAAAACTAAAGCTTCAGCAACATGAACACCACTATAAAGTCAACCAATATCTTTTACCGACGAACATGATTGATACTGGACAGTAAGTGGGTATTTTTAATGTTATTGTATATTTTATCTAGTCTTTGTGCGAACAAACAATAAATGGGAGAAGTTTGTCAAAGCATGGAAAACCATGCACCACACATGAAAAATGAACAACAGAAAATACCACTCTGTCAGAACAATTCAAAAATTTAATCCAAAAATAGTAGAAGCGAAGACAAAATCGATACCACTAATACATATATACACTTTCCTTGCTTGGAGGAAGGCACTCCAGTAAGAGGTGGCGGAGGAAAACTGGTTTTATGGACCGAATCCTCCCATCTTAGTGAAAATATTCTGCAGATAGCCGTAAGCTGAACAAGAGAAAATGAAATGGCCAATAGAAAAAGAACAAAAGGACAATCAAGGATGTGATGCGGTCATGCAAATGTTTTTCCACGTGTAAGTAACATTTATACCTGCACACAGCTGCTGCATTGATTAATTTGTACCTATATTATATATACAGGTGGAAAGATACAGATTAGTAGTTATACACAATCATTATTAGAATCCCATGGCAACTTTATAACAGAATATCGAGGAATCAGAAAAATAAAGGTATGATAGTGGAATAATTAGGGGAAATATCTAGTTATCACAACACTTACCTTTCTGTAATAACATGCCTAAAATAAACCTTTTTATGGTCAATAATGGCATCATATACACCAGGGCCATTGCGGTTTTTCCAGTTTTCCGGTTGTTGACTGATTTTGTCTGTTTATTGATTTATGAGTTTTGCCGTACCCTTTGTAAGATTGCTCGGTTTTCGGTAATTTTGTTATTACCCTTATTATACACTGTCGACCGAGCTTTGTCAATAATTTAGGTGAAATTTGAGATCATTTGTGATTTGTAGATGGACCTTGAATCCATTACCATAAATTCTGGTAGATTAATAAAGATCAAAACAATCTTAATTAATTCGGTTAATTAATGAAGTTAAGGATGATTTTCGTTTCCTTTATCAAGATTGTCAACATTTCCACACACGGCTGCTTCAATTGTATATTATTGTCAGGTCAGCTTAGTACAGTATTTGTTGATGAATTCAATAACGTAAATAATGGTATAACATATATAAGCTTACATACGATCTTTGATTAATAGTTTTAACCGTTAATAAAATCTTGCCACATCTAACCTTTATGTAAATAATTACGTACTACCTGAACTAGATACAGTAGGTAATTACGGTATTTTAAACGTCATGATTAATTGGAGTTCGAAAGGGTCAAACACACTTATTTATTTATACGGGGTCATGAAGCATACTCGACTGGTCGAAAGAACTTGGTTTATTATATCTTTATTTCTCAATAAACCATAGCAATACATAGGTATAGAGAATTACAAAACTACTTACAAATATATACATGTACAATTACAGTTACAGAGAAACAGAAATAGACACATGGATAAGCCAGGAGCACACACACCTTCATTTATGACTTTTATCATTTTGCATAATTTCAAAAGATCTAATTTTTTCGTTACGGTCATAATATTTTTAAATTTAAGAACATTATTAACAAATGTTTTGGTTTATGGTGTTTAACGCCACTTTCAACAATATTTCAGTAATATCGTGGTGGTCAGTTTTATTAGTGGTGGAAACCGGAGTACCCTGAGAAAACCACCGACCTGTCATAAGTCACTAACGAACTTTATCGTATAATGTTGTATTGATTGGTGATAGGCGACAATCTACAAAACATACACATTAAACTAAAGATCGAGTGTCCAATACAATGTACTGTATACTTCTAGGGAAAAGGAGCAATGAGTACATATTGGTTAACAGGTGTAAAAGTTGAGGAAAATACCCTTGTTGTGATAGCAGGATAGGATAGGTGTTATTTTATTCAATGCCTTTTATGTATATCATGAGTAATCATGACTATTCATGTTTATTAATTATGCTAGTATTCTAATATAAATGTAAAAGATAGGAAAGATATATATATATATATTTTTTTTCTGTTTTTGTTTTTGTATGTTATATTATTGAGACGACAGACTTCATCTTAAAATTGTGCATATTTATCTTGCCCACTATACTAAACCTATAGACATTCACATTTGATCTCTCACCTGTATGTATGATAAGTGGTGACAAATGCTTCAATTCTTGTTAAATTCAGCTTCTCTCTTGTACTAGAACCCGATGCTTGTTCATATATCTTACGTTAATTCCATTGTTCTTCACATTGATTGTCCTCTATTAAAATTAAATTACTTTTCCACAAACATCTCAATTGTTTATTTACAAAGTTTATAACTATGTTCCACAAAAATTGCCTGTTCGGATACACTTTTATTATTAATCACGTTTGACCCTTCCTGATGGTCGTTGTAGATCCATTTATTAAACACAATTTAAATCCATCCTACATATCGCACATTTTTTTCATGATCATTGTATTGTTTTTTATTTTTTATTTTTCGTTAATCAAGTCGTTGTCGTCACTAACAGATGTATTTTGTATGATTTGCTGTTTATGTACTATTGCCATCCTCCCATTTACACGTGATTTTGTTTTTGTTGACAATGGGTAGTGACATCATCAGTCATAGGGTGGCAATATGACTATTTTATATAAAGACAAATCCATCAGCTGTTAATTATATTTTCTGTAAAACATTTAATAGTTTGGATGTACTCTATTTGTTGGTAAGATATTGTCAGTATTTTATTTTAGAATCATATCGTTTTTTTCACGGCTTTGATTATCTGTTTTATAAAATTATGTTTATTACTGTCCAGGGATATTGAGCAAAATCCTGGGCCTACGCAAGGGGACACAACTCGTACACTTCAATCATCAATTAGTATATGTCACCTCAATATAAGAAGTTTGAGAAACAAAATTGATGACATTGTACATATTGTTGAGGATTTTGATATAGTTTGCTTTACTGAAACTCACTTAGATCAACGGGTTCCAACCAATAATTTAGTAATTCCCGGTTTTAATTCCAATCCATTCAGATTGGATAGAAATACGTACGGAGGGGGTATAATGATGTATTTCAAAGACAATATTAATATAGTTCCAAGAACCGACCTACAAGTAGATGGAATGGAAGCAATGTGGTTTGAAATAAAATCGAAGGTAGGTAACATTTTATTAAATATAATATATAGGTCTCAAATTGAGGCCGCGTCCCTTTTCTGGAGGAATTTCAGCCAGATGGTGAGCTCAGCTCTTGATTATTCAAGTAAAATTATCAGTCTTGGGGATTACAATATTGACTTTCTCGGGAACTTACCCACTGAAATAGCTGACATCATTAATTTGTATGGACTGGAAAATAAAATATGTGACCCAACCAGATTTGGCTCGAATTCGTATTCTTTGTTGGATCCCATTCTTGTTTCTGACTCAATCACTGTTATTGAGTCAACTACTTTTCCAATAAATCGCATTATTAGCGATCATGATCTCACATATATTGTTGTTAATTGTGGATATCATAATGATACCTCGTTTAAAAGGAATGTGTGGCTATACAATAAAGGTAACTATGACCTATTTAAGCAGAGGGTATAGGACACTGACTGGGGCGGTATTTTTAACAATCAGACTGACATGGATATATCTTGTAATCTGTTTACTAAAAAAATCATGCAAATTGCACATGAATGTATACCCACTAACTGTGTTACAATTAGACCTAACGATAAGATATGGATGACATCTGAGATTAGAACGAAAATACGAATCCGAGATCGCCTTATAGGAAAAAGTACATTAAAAATAAAATAGGCACAAATGAACGTAAATATAAAAATCAACGGAACAAAGTGAATAATTTGAAGAAATCTGCTAAGGAAAACTTTTATGTTAGTATAAATGAATCTTTGTCCGACTTACAAATTACAAATTGTAAACAATATTGGAAAACGATAAAAATGCTCATTAAAGGCGAGGGACAATCTTCTGAATATCCCCCATTACGTAGTCCAAACCAGAACGACGCAAGTGCATTCGACAATTCTGACAAATGCAACTTGTTTAACGATTACGTCTGTTCCATAACTGACCTGCAAGACGACGACATACCATTACCAGACTTTGACGACCGGGGTCCCAACACTTTAACTGACATTACTGTTGTTGAACAAGATATTATTGATATAATTTCATTACTTAATCCCAATAAGGCAGTTGGCCCCGACCGTATTAGTAACAAGATGCTTAGGGAAGTAAAGTATGAAATCGCTGGTCCTTTGTGTCTCCTTTTTAACAAATCGCTGAGAGATAAAATATTTCCAGCGGATTGGAAACTTGCCCATATTATCCCGATGTTCAAATCTGGTGACAAATCGTCCGTTTCGAATTATCGACCTGTTGCTTTACTTAGTACAATAAACAAGGTGTTTGAGAAGGTTGTTTACAAACATATATTTAATTTTCTAATGGAAAATGCATTGATATATAAATTCCAGTCTGGATTTCTCCCTGGCCATTCTACAACACACCAGCTCATAGAGCTTATTAATGAAATATTTATGGCACTCGATAATCGTGAGCTTATATGTTTAATATTTTGTGATGTGAGTAAAGCTTTCGACAGAGTGTGGTTACGAGGTTTATTATTAAAATTAGAAAGATATGGTATTAAAGGAAATCTTCTCCAGTGGTTAAGTAGTTATATTTCAGCCAGAGAACAACAGGTAATAATAAAAAATGCGATTTCTGGGAAAGGTAATCTTAAGGCAGGGGTTCCTCAGGGGTCCATCCTTGGCCCCTTCTATTCTTAGTATTTATTAATGACATTGCTGATGAAACGATAGGCTTGTGCAGATTATTTGCAGATGACACATCCATAGGAGAAAAATCGTATGAAATGAATAGTTTATGTAACATGGTAAATACTGACTTAAAAAATATTTCAGAATGGTCCAAACAATGGTTAGTCAAACTTAACCCTACTAAAACTGACATTGTCTATTTTAATACTAGAGACATACCTCCTGGTTTGTTCTTCTGGATAGAAAACACTAAAATTTATCCGGTAAAATGTCATAAGCATTTAGGTATCACTTTAAGTGCAGATTGTAAGTGGTCAAACCACATAAATACTATTATTGCAAAAACATCCAAACAAGTGGCAGTTCTGCGAAAACTTAAATTTAAGGTATCTCGAAATGTCCTTGAAACTATGTATTTAACTTTCATTCGTCCACTTTTAGAATATGCAGGAGAGGTTTGTGATAATTGTACTCTCGCCGACTCGGAACGGCTTAAAAAAATTCAACTTTAAGCCGCACGTATAGTAACGTCTTATGCGAGTATACTGTCTATCTATAAGGAAACGGGATGGGAAAAACTTTCAGTTAGGCGTGAAAAAAGAAAACTTTCATTATTCTATGACATAGTCAGTGGCCAATCACCTGATTATCTTCAAGATTTATTACCTATTACGGTGGGTCAAACCAATAACTATAACTTACGAAACTCTAAAAACTTCACTATTCCCCCAGGAAGGCTTAGTTTATATCAAAGTTCTTTTTTCCCAAGTACTATTAGACTCTGGAACAATCGGCCAACAGACTTGAGAAATTCTCCTTGCCAACAAATGTTTAAAAACGAAATACGAAAAGTTTATAGTATACCTGACAAACCACCATTATATTTTTCTACTGGTATTAGAATTGCTAATATATTACATGCAGGCTTACGTCAAAAATGTAGTAGCCTCAAATGTGATCTATTCAAATGTAATTTAATTGTCTCTTGTAATTGTGATTGTGGAAATTACATCGAGTCTGTGGACCATTTCTTTTTAAGATGTAATATATATAATGAACACAGAATACAACTATTCCGTGGCATGTGTAATTTGGGTTTTGATATAAGCATCGAAAATATATTATTTGGAAATGCCTCTTTTGAAAACGACAAAAACTCTAAACTGTTCTTGCTCGTCCAAAAATATATTGTTAACTCTAAAAGATTTGTCCAGTAAATTTATATATTGAATATACATCAGACGACAACGACTTTGTATATACGTTCCCGTATTTGTGTTTAAAGATAAATATTATACACAACTGACTCTTATATTCCAACCAATAGAACTGTTTTTGTCCTGTTATGTTATCTTCAATTTTTGCTGTAGTAGTTATTCATATTATCTATATTTGTAATATATTGTCATTGCTAATGTTTATATATGTACCGGAGAAGACTTCATAAGTTTACAACTTGTGTCTTATCCATTTGTCTTGTTTTGTATGACAATAAAATATGTTTAAAGTAAAGTATAGGAGAAAACTACAATGGTCACGTGACGACGGCAACTTGTGGTCACGTGACGAAGGCAACTAATGGTCATGTGACCAAGGCAACTCTTATAGTACTATATTTATACTATTTTGATACTTCGGGGAATATGCCATAGAGAAAAACTAGTGGCCAAAAAATATGCACTTAACTTTGAACTTGAAAGATATCGATTGTAGCAGACTTTATGAGAATGCCTAAACTGTGATCAATAAATCGTTATAATTTGGTTTTCGTTATATTGGAAATATAAAATTACATTGAATGATTATTGTTGTTTTGTTAATGATTATCAAAATAAAATGAATTTATATTTCAATTTGGAAAATAAAAGGGTTCAATTAAGAATTGAATGTATTCTTTTGAAGTTTCATTGGGGTATGAAAGCGTTGACCGAAGTACATTTTCAATGAAGCGCGGTAGCGCTTCATGTTGAAAATGTAGTTTCATACCCCAATGAAACTTCAAAAGAATGTATTCAATTCTTATAATTATATTTAAATCACACCAAAATTTAACATAGTTGAATTTTTCGTTGTGAATTTTATTTGCTGTTGGAAATTACTACGCCATTGATTGTCTACATCTGACGTCGTCATGGAGGCACGTGCAAGTTCGGGTTTGAGTTTCATTCGGATGTGAAACATCTCTTTTATAATCATGTGACCACTTCATAACCAATCATACTGTAACATTTCAATGAAAAACGGAAGTAATGTAATTATTTTATCGTAAAAGTGATCCAGAAACGCGTAGTGCGCACTAAATTAGATATCAACGTTTTTATCATTAATGTCACAAGTAAAGAACAATGACATCACATGTAAGGAGAACAAAGGCAACAGTAATCAGTATGCAATTTCACATATATCAAGACAAGTTTGAAGATGCCAAAGGGGTAATAAGAAGTCGTAAATTGAAGGACAGACAATACAATCGCAAAGGCGAAAAACATTACACAGAAAACTTTTGAGTAACATGAACTCCACAAAAAACTTAGGTGCATGGACTTCAAAAACATAACTAATCCGCATACATTTTCACATATATCATCCTATACGATAATTTAAGAAACAAAATAGATACTTAGCAGTGACACCAGTATATGGTTTTCGGGAGAAAAACAAATCAAATGTTGGTCTAAAGGTTTTACTAAGCAACTCAACATATATTTGACATTTGATCTTGGACATCTAAACAAAGGCGTCCATAACCTGATTAAGATCTACATGTATCAACGAGTTGTTCTGGTGAGAAAAGAAAATCAGTCAATTTACTTACATTGGTTGAAATGTCTACCAGTTCAGACATGGCTGAATATAATAAAACAAGTGGGCTGAAGCGAATCCATGCCAATTTTTTTTTTATTGATTATATTTTTCTCTGCGTTGATAGGAGAGAGACCATTAAACCAATCAGGATATAGATTTACCTCAGCAGATGTCATGGTCTTATTTTTTTGTGTTCAATGATTTGGGGCAAGAGATGGCTGTGAGTTTTGTTGAGAGAATGGTGTCATTCTTGGCCGTGACTGTTTAAACTTTCCTTTCATAATATTTGTAACCATGATTTACTTATCAATTAACCGAGCCCTTCATTAACAAGCACATTGATACACCAATCGATATTCGCACCAGTCTCTAGACACGGCGATACTCACACTATTCTCCAGACACGTCGATACTGGCACCAGTCTCTAGACACGTCGATACTCACACTATACGTCTGAAACTTTGATACTGGCACCAGTCTCTAGACACGTCGATACTCACAATATTCTTCAGACACGTCGATACTGGCACCAGTGTCTAGACATGTCGATACTCACACTATTCTTCAGATACGTCGATACTGGCACCATTCTCTACACACGTCGATACTCACACTATTCTCCAGACACGTCGATACTCGCACCATTCTCTAGACATGTCGATACTCACACTATTCTTCAGACACGTCGATACTGGCACCAGTGTCTAGACATGTCGATACTCACACTATTCTTCAGACAATTTGATACTCACACCATTCTTCAGACACGTCGATACTCACACCAGTCTCTAGACACATCGATACTCACACCATTCTTCAGACACGTCGATACTCACACCAGTCTCTAGACACATCGATACTCACACCATTCTTCAGACACGTCGATACTCACACTATTCTCCAGACAATTTGATACTCACACCAATCTCTAGACACGTCGATACTCACACCATTCTTCAGACACGTCGATACTCACACCAGTCTCTAGACACATCGATACTCACACTATTCTCCAGACACTTCGATACTGGCACCAGTGTCTAGACACGTCGATACTCACACCAATCTACAGACACGTCGATACTGGTACCAGTCTATAGACACGCCGATACTCACACTATTCTTCAGACACGTCGATACTGGCACCAGTCTCTATACACGTCGATACTCACACTATTCTCCAGACACGTCGATACTGGCACAAGTCTCTAGACACGTCGATACTCACACTATTCTTCAGACACTTTGATACTGGCACCAGTCTCTAGACACGCCAATGCTCACAGTATTCTCCAGACACGTCGATACTAGCACCAGCCTCTAGACATGTCGATACTCACACTATTATTCAGTCACGTCAATACTCGAATCAGTCTCTAGACATGTCGATACTCACACTATTCTTCAGATATGTCGATACTGGCACCAATCTCTAGACACGTCGATACTCACATTAGTCTTCAGACACGTCGATGCTCGTACCAGTCTCTAGACACGTCGACACTCACACTTTCCTCCAGGAACTTTGATACTGGCACCAGTCTCTCGACACGTCGATATTCACACTATTCTTCAGACACTTTGATACTGGCACCAATCTCTAGACACGTCGATACTCACACCATTCTTCAGACACGTCGATACTCGCACCAGTCTCTAGACACATCGATACTCACACTATTCTCCAGACACTTCGATACTGACACCAGTGTCTAGACACGTCGATACTCACACCAATCTACAGACACGTCGATACTGGGACCAGTCTATAGACACGTCGATACTCACACTATTCTTCAGACACGTCGATACTCACACTATTCTCCAGACACGTCGATACTGGCACCAGCCTCTAGACACGCCGATGCCCACAGTATTCTCCAGACACGTCGATACTAGCACCAGCCTCTAGATATGTCGATACTCACACTATTATTCAGTCACGTCAATACTCGCATCAGTCTCTAGACATGTCGATACTCACACTATTCTTCAGACATGTCGATACTGGCACCAATCTCTAGACACGTCGATACTCACATTAGTCTTCAGACACGTCGATGCTCGTACCAGTCTCTAGACACGTCGACACTCACACTTTCCTCCAGGAACTTTGATACTGGCACCAGTCTCTCGACACGTCGATATTCACACTATTCTTCAGACACTTTGATACTGGCACCAATCTCTAGACACGTCGATACTCACACCATTCTTCAGACACGTCGATACTCACACCAGTCTCTAGACACATCGATACTCACACTATTCTCCAGGAACTTTGATACTGGCACCAGTCTCTCGACACGTCGATATTCACACTATTCTTCAGACACTTTGATACTGGCACCAATCTCTAGACACGTCGATACTCACACTATTCTTCAGACACGTCGATACTCACACCAGTCTCTAGACACATCGATACTCACACTATTCTCCAGACACTTTGATACTGGCACCAGTCTCTAGACACGTCGATACTCACACCAATCTACAGACACGTCGATACTGGGACCAGTCTATAGACACGTCGATACTCACACTATTCTTCAGACACGTCGATACTCACACTATTCTCCAGACACGTCGATACTGGCACCAGCCTCTAGACACGCCGATGCCCACAGTATTCTCCAGACACGTCGATACTAGCACCAGCCTCTAGATATGTCGATACTCACACTATTATTCAGTCACGTCAATACTCACACCAGTCTCTAGACACGTCGATAGTCACACTATTCTTCAGACATGTCGATACTGGCACCAGTCTCTAGACAGGTCGATACTAACATTATTCTTCAGACACCTCGATACTCACACTATTCTCCAGACACGTCGATACTGGCACCAGTCTCTAGATACGTCGATACTCACATTATTCTTCAGACACGTCGATACTCGTACCAGTCTCTAGACACGTCGATACTCACACTTTTCTTCAGGAACTTTGATACTGGCACCAGTCTCTCGACACGTCGATATTCACACTATTCATCAGACACTTTGATACTGGCACCAGTTGCTAGACACGTCGATACTCACACCATTCGTCGGACACTTTGATACTGGCACCAGTCTCTAGACACGTCGATACTCACACTATTCTTCAGACACTTCGATACTCGCACCAGTCTCTAGATACGTCGATACTCACACCAGTCTAGACACGTCGATACTGGCACCATTCTCTAGACAAGTCGATACTCGCCCCATTCTTCAGACACTGATACTCACACCAGTTTTCTAGACACGTCAATACTCGCAGCAGTCTCTAGACACGCAATACTCGCACCAGTCTCTAGACACGTCGATACTCACACCATTCGTCAGACACTTTGATACTGGCACCAGTTTCTAGACACGTCGATATTCACACTATTCTTCAGTGAATTACTAATCTCTATTTATTATTCTACCAAACTAAACGTAAACAAGATGTATTATAATGTTTGTGTTTAATCAATTTCAAGTCACATAATATGTCCATATGCATGTGAAATTAACAATCACGCAATTGTTTTGCACAATTCTTAAATTTTGGTGTTTCGATTTTACCTCTGTCTATAATTTTACTATTAGATTTTGCCACTCTCCTGACAGTATGGTATTTTATTGTTTGTCATTCGTGTGTGTGTGTGTGTGTGTGTGAAATGGTTAAATCTCATGTTAAAACTTATTACATGTATGATGGTCCCGTATCATTCCTTTAATAAACATGAAATCGGTGAATCTCATACCAAAACCTATAGTGGGTATATTTCTGCATTATGATTTTAATTATCATTATATATGCTTATACTTAAGTGTTGAGCAGATACGGTTTTCTTTATTTAAGGCGAAAGATATAGGGTAAGGGAGATAATTCTCACAATTCACACATGCATTTTATACAGCGATCTTCAATGTCTGCACTTTACTGCAGTGTTGCTCGCTCGTACTCAAATTGTTGAAATTTGAAATGTAATTGCAATGCAGAAAACAATCTCACGACCCCAAAATGTTCAAACATATACACTATAAAGCTAAATTTAACCATTTCAACTATTTATGGAGAAGAAGGAAGCATATTCCGAATTGTGGACGAAGGCCAGCGAAACAAAATAACACAACACATAATGCTAAAAGATGAACTACACGAATCCCACAAAATATCGGGGGATGGGGTTACGAACCCAGGTGCTCCGGAAGGATAAGCAGTTCCCGTTTCTTGAGAGTTATTATTTATGGTTTACTTTTGCTGTCTTCCTCAGTGACCATTATACAATTATTGACTTTTGTTGATGTTAATATAAGGATCTATCGTTCCAAGATATATGAAATATATTGGAACGATAGACACTTATATTAATCGGAATGAAAATCAGTAATTGTTTTATTATATGAAACTGTTATAAATGTCCTCTCTGTATTTTTTTTTTTTTTTTTTTTATAAATTGAAGGCTTAGCCAGTATTCATAAAGATTTATCAAGATAAAAATCTCATGCTTTCAGCCAATCAAATAAAAGAAATATTTATAGTTATATAATAAATATGATTGTCCATCAACTTTTATTTTCCACAATTGTAATATTACGTAAAAGTTGGAATAGATAACAGGTGCTTTGTATATTTACCTTATATGGTAGTATAATTGTGTCATTTACGCACTCGCCAATTATATCATTTTCATCAATCACCAAATACGCGCGTTATATCCACTGTGGTTATATCGCGATTTTCTGTGATTTTATATGATAATGTGATAATACTTATTGAGATGGCATTGGCTGTGATTGGGTGATAATTTTTGCTATGGTCTGTATTACTAAAATAATACACCAATGATTCCCAAACGGGGTAAACATGTTAAACACCTGCCTACATTAAGATTTGTATAATATTATCCACAGTGGTGTCTAACACATTGGAAGATATTTCGCACTGGTGTTACGAAAATAGAATGCTTTTAAATGTATCAAAAACAAAGACCATGCGTATTGGTTCAAAACAGAAATTTTGTTCTTCATCTGATTAAATATTTGATATATCTATCAATGGCCATCAAATCAATGAAAGTCAGTGTGAAAATGTCCTTGGTGTTTTCGTTGATGCAACATTTTCTTGGACTGAACACATAAATCACATTATTAAAAAAGTAAATTCATCTTTAGCATTACTCAGGAGAATCAAGAAATACTTCAATCACAAAACGAGAATTCTGTTTTATAATACATATATTCTTCCCCACTTAGATTACTGTTGTTCAATTTTGGGGGATTATAGTAAATATTTACTTGAAAGTTTACTAAAATTACAAAAAGGGCTGCAATAATTATTTTAGATGAGTACGATTTTAAAAAACAATCTAGTGAGCTATTTCGGGAATGTGGGATTGTTCCAATTACGAAAAGAATACTTTATTAATGTATAAATCTAAAAATGAATTAGCCCCGGAATATTTATCAAATCTTATTGTTTCTGCAAATAACAAGGAGTCATACTATACTAGATTTTCATCATCAGACAATTTCCTTGTTCCGAAACCAAATACAGAATTGTACAAATCAAGTTTTTCTTTTAGTGGGCCAAAAGTATGGAACTCACTACCAAATGAAATTAAAACCTCGAAAACTGTATTTGAATTCAAAAAGTTTACAAATTATTAAATTTTTGATAAACTGATTTTTTTTTAAATATCTGCGTTATATTATTTAAAATATGTGAATATGTTATTGTGTTATATATACTTTGCTGATATCTATGTCCATGTACTTATGTTTTGTTTTCAGAGCCTTATTGAAAATTGGTATAATCCAAATAAGTTACTTACTCTCTCTAAATAAAGATTTTTATTTATTTATTTATTTATTTATTTATTTATTTATTTATTTATTTATTTATTTATTGTTGTTGTTTTGTTTGTCTTCCTCTTGTGTACCATATTTTGTCATGACTTATCACCGGGTTTGTAACTAGATTAACACGACGGGTGTCACTAGTGGAGCAGGAACTGCATACCCTTTCGGAGCATTTGTCATTTTATATTTTTTCCTTTGGCCATTATGATGCCTGTTCTTCTTCGATATACAGATTCTGATTGCCCCTTTGTTATCTTCACACTCTTCCTACTCTGGATTGCCGATATAAATTGCTTCTTTGGTATTATCTTACGTTCATACATTATATTATTATGCCATTTTTTTGGAACACATCGGGCTTAATGATATACAGTATGCATCTAAGTAAAATCTTAAATGGTAAGTTCATCTTTCCGGATCTTTCCTTTATTCTTAAAATGATTACGAGTAATTCCATAATTTCGGATCTTTCATTTATTCTTAAATAATTGCGAGTAATTCCTTCTTTAATGATCTTCCCTTTATTCTGAAATAATTACGAGTAATTCCATCTGTTCGGATCTTTCCTTTATTCTTAAATAATTACGAGTAATTCCATCTTTTCGTATCTTACCTTTATTCGGAAATAATTACGAGTAATTCCATAATTTCGGCTCTTTCCTTTATTCTTAAATATTTGCGAGTAATTCCATAATTTCGGATCTTTCTTTTATTCTTAAATAATTACGAGTAATTCCATCTTTTCGGATATTTCCTTTATTCTTATATAATTACGAGATATCTCCCTTCACAGAAGTCTCTCAAGAGTTTACAAAGGAAATGTCTATAAACTATGATAACTTCGGTTTGGATTTGTGTAGACCGAATAATCTGTCTCTTGTGTGTTTATATTTGTCATTATATATTTCCTTTTTATTATTTGGACATTTTTTTTCACACTCAGTGTGGCAAAAAAAAATGTCCAAATAATAAAAATGAAATATGTAATGACAAATATAAACACACAAGAGACAGATTATTCGGTCTATGATTTGTAGTTTTAAACGCATCTTTCAACAATATTTCAGTTAGATCGTGGCTGTCAATTTTATTGGTGGACTGGAAACGGGAGAAAACCTGTAGCAAGTCAATGACAAGCTTTATCACCTAATGTTGTATAGAGTACACCTCACCATGAACGGGATTCGAACTTGAGTACAGCTTTATCTGTCATATCATAAAGGTAAAAGGTAAAAGGTAAAATTCATTTAGGACAGA
>MJUT01003427.1:0-21267 GCA_002080005.1 Gigantidas platifrons
GATATATATACTGTATGATATGACTATCTTCTATCAGACAATGACAGTATAGATATATATACTGTATGATATGACTACCTTCTATCAGACAATGACAGATATATATACTGTATGATATGACTATCTTCTATCAGACAATGACAGTATAGATATATATACTGTATGATATGACTACCTTCTATCAGACAATGACAGTATAGATATATATACTGTATGATATGACCATCTTTTACTGCTTAAACCATAATTATTAAATTGACAACTAATGCTCTGACTTCTATTCTGACCATGGCAAGGTGTTTTCCACATACACCTTAAGTAATTTTTCAGCTATATCATGTCACTCAACTAGGACAAATTATACTGCTTCAGAGCTAACCAGTTTTTGTTTTTAACCCTTCATACTGCATGAGAAGCAGCAAATACTAATTTTGGTTTGACCGAACCGGGGCTTCAATCCACGATCTACGGCACACGAGCCAGCTAACCAATAATATAGTTCATTTCATATTTTAGAATTTTATCAATACAATTTATAATCTTAATACTAAGTTCTTTTTATATTACCCATTCTGACAAGAACTTCTAGGACAAATCGTTTATTTACAACAGCTAATGACATTAATTTACATTTTTCTTTATACTTAGACTTACCCCATTGTGTCATCTTAAAGGCTAACTTTTCATAGACTTTTCCCAGTGACATGATGAGAATCAAGTTAACAACGGCAGAAGAGATGCTGGCAATTAACGCAGCTTTACCGCGTAATGTTTTATTTTGGAATAAAGGTATACTGATTAGAACTCTGTACATTATAACAGCAATGATGAATATAATAACAAGACAAATCTGAAAATAGAAAAAAAAATTATATAATAAGACAAATCTGAAAATAGACCCAAAAAATTATATAATAAGACAAATATGAAAATAGACTTAAAAAATTATATAATAAGACAAATCTGAAAATAGACCCAAAAAAAATATATAATAAGACAAATCTGAAAATAGACCAAAACAAATTATACAATAAGACAAATCTGAAAATAGACCCAAAAAAATTATATAATAAGACAAATCTGAAAATAGACCCAAAAAAATTATATAACAAGACAAATCTGAAAATAGACCCAAAAAAAATTATATAATAAGATAAATCTGAAAATAGACCCAAAAAAATTATATAACAAGACCAATCTGAAAATAGACCCAAAAAAATTATATAACAAGACCAATCTGAAAATAAATATTAATTATTAGTATTTTTTTTTCACAAGACAAGGATTATCAGGTCCATATCAGATGAGCTCGAAGTGTGAATCTACCTGATAATCCTTGTCGAGCGAAAAAAAAATACTAATAATTTTTTTATCGGTAATTTCACAATTTTAACACAGCTTTGTGATTTTTTTTTTGTTGTGTTTTGACCTTTTTTTTTAAATACTAATAATTTCTATATCGGTAATTTCACAATTTTAACACAGCTTTGTGATTATTTTGTTGTGTTTTGACCTTTTTTTTTAATGAACAGTTTAGTGACGTCACGTTAGACCGCGCATGACAAATGACCAACAGCTGATCATTTCTTGTATCACGTGTCGGTGGTCAACTGAATGTTGTTACTAAATTTATAGGGTAGTAAAGATCAAAGGAAACTGTAACAAATTACCGATAAAAAAATTATTATTTAATGCACGTAAACATTATCATGGAACAAGACAAATCTAAAAAGAGAAAACTAATTTTTTAACAAGCAGAAAAAAAACCGTTTCATCTAAGTTCTTTCCTTAGATAAGTCCAAGTAAACATTTTGTCAATTTGTAAATATTTTTGCTTAATTTGCTAAATAACGTAGCTTAAATTTGTTTTTTCTAGTGTTGTCGATCTGGATTATGATAGATGTTCTATCTGATGTTTAAGCTGTCTACCTGGATTGTAAATTTTGGGTTTTGCTTTGTTAGTTTCTCTATGGTTTGTCATTTCACATTATTAGATTTTTTATTTTATATTTCCTTGGTGTTTTACATCTGGTTTGTAACAGATCTGTGGTTTTCTCCACCAATAAAATATACAGCCATGATATATATATAGAATAATGTCCATTTTGAATGTTGAGATAGACATTATTCCTAATATCAGAGAGAGTCCAATTGGAAAAGCTGTGATACTTGTGATAATGTATGTCGAGATATTCAAAACTGTCGTTATTATCAATCATAATGTGCTTAACGTCACGCTGACTGATAATATTCAGTATCATGATCAGTCCGTTGATATCGGAAATATCACTCTGTAAGATCAAAGCAAAAATGTGTAAATTACCAATAAAACTAAATTATTGATTGAAGTGGCATTAAACACCAACAGTCTTTATTCCTACCATAATAGTTATCACAGCAAAACCAGATATAATTCTAGGAATTCTCTCTCTCTCAGGAAAGTGGGGCTCTTTAACTCCTGTTATAGGGTTTTTCTCATATGTTGGAGCCCTAGCTACATATTCTGGCCTTGGTCTTTCCTACAATTAAAACAGGTTTTAAATATACTATGTATAGGTGGTAAAATTCACAGGAAATAAAATTCACTAATATGAAAGTCAAAGGTACTTGCTAATCTTTATATTTTTTTTGTGATTGTAATCTTGTAAAAAAAAAATCAACATTTAAAATGAGGGTTTTATTTTCACGAATTTATTGTACTCGCAAAGATAGAGAAAATAAAACCCTCAAGAAAATAACTACTTATACAATAATAAAACAGCTTTGGAGTTTTTTGTTGATATGTTCTTCTGTCAGCAGGTTTTGATTCCGTATCGTTGGTAGACTGCAAGATCTATTCACTTAGCATGACAAACCATTTAACCTCCCTCGCCCAAATCCACGACAAACCATTTAACCTCCCTCGCCCAAATCCACGACAAACCATTTAACCTCCCTCGCCCAAATCCACTATATCAAAATATAGCTTCATCAACTGAAGTGATATCTTGTCACATAAGGTAAAACTAAAGGCTGACATTAACCTTGTGTTTAAGTGTGTGGCAATGATACATACACATGTATTTTTTATCAATTTGATGGCAATCTAACTCAGCATTTTAAATAATACATTGTATAGGGTGATCATAGAGTCACACGAAATCAATATTACTGTCGACTCAAGCAAGTGACAACCATACAATGTAACTATACTGCTGTGTCTCAAAAGGATACCGGTTTGTATTAAAAAAAAATTATATATAAAACTCTATATATAAGTACATGCTTTCTTAGCTCAAGGTCTAAGCAGGCTTAAACCACTCTGAAATTTTCTGCCACTCAACAAATATTGTACTTCTTGTTCCCAGGTATGGTTTGACCTACCTCTTCTTCTTCAAAGTCAAGGACATCCCAATGATGGGCCAAACTGGCATTCTTCCTTTTCCAGTATTCTAAAAACGTTACAGCTGAAACAATAAGACAACACAATTTAATATCATACATGTACTTCAAAAAAATATTTCTTATTCCAAAGGCTTGCTTTTCTACCCATTTCTAAGCTCATACAAATAAATGTTATTTTTGCCGACCCTGCATGTATATTGTCTATATAGATGATGGACAAACAGTTTGATGTATTTCTATGTTAAGCGTATCAATTTTGTCTCTTTCTGTGATTTTTCTACTAGAATTTGGAACTGTTCTGACAGAGTTGTATTTTTTGTTTTCCATATTACTATTGCTTAACACAATCTAAAATATTTCTTCTAACACATATTCTATACTGGTAATTCTGTCAGGATTGATTTTTGTAATATTTTTTCTGATAGAATAGATATAATATATTATTAAATGACTTCAGTTAATGTCTTTTCTGATTGGCTGATGTCCCTAGAAATGTTCTTTGATAAAACGTTATATTCACATCACATGACAAAACGCGCGTTGAATATAACATTCCAACGTCTTGCACCATATGAATCCAAAGAAAACGTCATGATAAAAGTTTATTTTAAGGGTAAAATCAACATATAAAAGGTGTCATATAATAAAACAATTAATGACTTTCAATTCGATGGATACCAGGATTTATTAACCCAAGAATAATATATTTACCTCGGCCATCTGACCTTGGTAAATATAATGTTCCTGGGTTAATAAATCCTCGTATCCACCTCATTAAAAATCATTAATTGTATAATATTTGTTTCAGCAGAAACAAACGCTATGGCAGAAATTCTACCTCATCATATTCTGATGTACATATTCAATCCAATTTTCACATTTTTTACTACTGATATCCTGATAAAAGAGTTTACTCATGGAAATGAGTTACTACTGCCACAGATATTGATTGTTACTCAATACAGTTAAATATTCCCATGCTGTCACCTCTATTAAGTAGTCACCTGTATTATAATAGGTCACATTTTTATTGTTGTGTCCTGTCATAGAAAATTTCATATGAATTGAACCTCTTTTAAAAGGTCACCTCTCTTATAAGGTCACTCTTTCTTTGTCTGGTTTGACTATACAATCTAAAGACATATATATATATAATTCACATGCAATTCTATTGTATCCTAAGTTTTCAGGAACGACACCTTTTGAGGATTTTCAACGATTGTATTATAACTTACCCCAAAAGGAACGACACCTTTTGAAGATTTTCAATGATTTTTATTATTACTTACCCCAGAAGGAAGTGAAAACAGCATACAGTACTGTTCCAGGGTGATCAAACAGATAAGATATTTTAACATAGATACAGACATCTGATATATACCAGTATGGACATCCTATATTCTCATCACAAGATGGACACATCTTAAATGTCTTACCACTGTTACAAATCTCATTTCTGTAAAATTACATATAGGTCCTGAAATTGTCGCTATAGTAATGTTTTTCTATTTAATTTAGTTCAAATCTATTTTTGCAAAAGTAAATGTAGATAGATTCTGAAATTGTTGCTATAGTTATGTTTTTTTGTTTTTTTTTATATTAAATTTAATAAGATTCAGCAGAATTAAGCCACTTCTTTTATCAGGCAAGATATCATATGCACTGAGAAAGTAAAATACTACTTAATCAACTCCCCTCCCCACCCTCAAGAGAAGTCACTCCTTCTTCTTTGCAGAAAGGGTGGTTTTAAAAGAGGCAGACTACTTACTGTATTGAGTTCTATGACATATCATTAAACTAGTGTTCTGTGTTCAATGAGATAGAGATTAAGTGAATTTGTTTTTACTGTTTGTTTACAACTGGAAATCTAGTTAACAACCAGAACCTTGATTTCTATCGTCTTCTGTTGTTGTCTTCTCTTTGTGAAGTTCAAGGTCAGCCAGTAGAGTAGTTTGTGAGTTGCTATGGTTACAGAGATTGTCAATGTCACATGTTTAACCCCCCTTTTTTTTAACATGGTAGAAATACATAAATAGCCCCCTTAATTATTTAACAGGGACTTTGTGATCCCTCTACAGAAAAATTTACAAAAAAAATGAAAACAAAATTTTGTATAACAAAAATTTATAAAATAAAAGATTCAGACAATGGATTACTATAGTTTTCTGAGTTCAATAAAACTGAATTCAACGATATAAGTTACTGAAATTGATGTTAAACAACTTTAACCTTCAACATTAAAATTTACAGATCTTACTTACGCTGGCACATTTGCATTCATTGTAAAAACACCATACAGAAACACAATAACACCAATAACAGACGCAGGCAATAACCAGGCCGTGTAGAACCCTGAAAAAATTATTGTACACTATTCACATGAGGACAACTATCAAATAAAAATGGTGGATAGGAAACTATGAAAGCGGTAAAAATTTAAAATTAAACTTATTTGTTTTCTATGAGCAATCCGATTGGTCGAAAAAGGTCATAACTTGAATTAATCATTTCATTTAAATATCTATGATATTCATGTCTCTTGCATGCGACCCGTAATGTGGTTTCTTCAAATCTCCCAAGCTGCAACATGTCAGTCAAAGGGATTTTAATCAGATTGGGAAATTATACACGAAACCTTAAAATTAGTTTAATGGCAATTAAATACAACTAAATATATACTTTACCTAACCATGCAAAATATATTCCAATTTTTTCTCCAAAGTATTCCCTTATATGATCTAATGGTTGATATTTAAACCATTTTCCCCACCGAGCCCAGTACTCATACAGGATCTGTCTCTCATTCAGGTCCTCTGGATGAGTCTGTTTCTGTTTCTCATATGGTCCCTGAAAATACATAAAAAAATCAGTATATACTCTTAATGATCATTATGTAATTTAATAGTAACAATGTATGGTTTACTTAATGAATATGTTCTATTTTTGAACAGGTTGTACGATATAACCTTGTTTGGGGCAGTTTACGCTGAATAAACAAACATAGCCTGTTCAAAATTTGAACATATTCCTTTTAATTAATATTTACAACAAAATTTAATGATTCCTCTATTCTAATTACGTTTATTTCATGGGACTATATGAATTTGTCTTTGGCGAATGAAAATGTTGGCGACGTCTCAAAACCAACCCAGGTTATCAAGTATAACCAATGTTACTCCAAGCAGATCAGCCAATCAGATTGCAGTATTCACCTCAAATTAAATTATATTTGAATACAGAAAAATCTATCCAAATGAGTGTCTGGAAATTTCTGGTTTACTTCAAGAACACAAAATGTATAAGTCAAGCACACTAGGGAGTAAACTAGTACCTCATTGGTTGAAAGATAATAGTTATTATAGACAACTGATCTTCTTAACCACAACATCACTGTATCTCTCGAAAGTGGCATTAAACACCTAAAATCAATCAATCAATCACTGTATCTCTCCTTGGTAATTACAGTTAACCATACTATATACCGGTAGGTTGGTTTATGGTTTATGATGTTTAATGCCATTTTCAACAATATTTCAGTTATATCGTGGCGGTCACTGACCTGTCTCAAGTCACTGACAAACTTTATCACATAATGTTGTATCGAGTACACCTTGTCTGAGCAGGATTCGAAGTAAATTCAGGGGTGATAAGCACTGATTGCATAGGTACTACACTGTAGTTGCAAATCCATCTACCATACGATTAAGATTGTGGCCACCCCTATCTGTCCTTGGTAATTACAGTTAACCATACTATATAAAGGGTTGCCTTATTAGAATGAAACAATATTTTCATGTTGAAATACGTAAAATTATGTGAGTATATAAAAGTAATTATATTTTTGTTTTTACACTATTACAAAATTATTTTAAATGGCATCAAATATTTTATAAGAGTAAATATTTAATTTACAAACACAACATAAAAATATAAATTTTTTGAGATTTTCCTTTTCTTCAAGTCAGTGGGATTCTTTTTTTTTTGTAATTACAAATTTTGTTTAGTTTTTTGTTTGTTTTGGTTTCTGTGACGAATGGATTTGTAAGAATTAATTGCTATTTTGAATGAATTTTCTGATGTGTAAACTCAGTCTTTCTCTCTGAAACTTTTTACATTTTACACATGAATAAATTCTAACAAAATATAGCATTCAATCTAAAAATGTAATTAAGCTCCACCAAAATGTCAACTATTTTAATAGATCCCAGATTAATGGTTAATTCTAACATGATTTACAGTTTAGTATACAAAAGGTATTGAAAAATGTCACCATTGGGCATAGATTTACTTAGCTTCCAGCTAAAGTCAGAGTGAGTGATTGTTGTTTAACGCCAACTCAGCAATTTTTCAGCTATATCATAGCGAGAACAAGTTAATTTTCAATAAAATGATGATGAATGACGCTTGGTACTAGACCAACACCATGCTTAGTTGGATTTTTATAGTGCTAGCTCACTGAAACAACAGTTCGCAGATAGACGTGTTGCCTCACTTGGACATATGATCCTGATTCAGAGCCAACCAACCTTTGCTCTTTCTCCTTAATGCTGCATGCTTAGCAGAGAAGCAACAAATACCAATTTCATAGTGTTTGGTATTACCCGATCGTGGCTCGAACCCACAATCTACCACACTCAACTTAAGACAAGCACGCTAACCATTACACCCCCGATGCAGCTAAAGTCAAACAGGGGCATAACCTGAGAGCTATATAAATTTGAATTTAACCTGTGTATTGTGTAAAAATTTCAAAACATTTGGCAACAGAAAACTGAAGCTAGATCACAAAAACCACCAATTTGTAATTTTCCAATTTATTATGGATAGTCCTGTGTATTGAAAATGGGACAGGCACAAAAAATATGGCAGGGTAAAAGCTTATTATCATTTCAAGGTTTTTCAAGACTACCATCTCAACTTCATTTAAGACCATGATATATGCCAATAGAAATCCAGGTCCTGGCTCCGGAAAGACACCAAAAAAAAAAGGTTTTTCGAGACTACCATCTCACGTTATTTAAAATATCAAAATCTGTAACAACATAACTCACATCATGTAATGGATAAGCAGCTTTATATACTCCTTCCTCGAGTAGTCGCTCTATTCCAACCTCAGCATGTTTACGTTTACCATATGTTGTAGTAGCCAGAATCTCCCACACGATTCTACCTCGTTGTGTTGGAGTAAAATACGTCTCCTCGTTGTCACTTCCCAAAAATCTGGGGAAAAAAGAGGTAAAATTAATGGTCATCAAGTAGGTGTTTATTACATAAATGATTAAAAATATCCGTACTTTAGCTAAGTTATGTCTAGAAGTCAATAAATTATGGTATTCTATATTAGTAAATTCTTTTGCATAGATTTCTATCAAAATCATTTTTTTAAATAAAAAGACGTATTTACTGCCTCAGATCTAATATTCACTGCAGTAAATGTCACGTGTTACTACTTTTGGAACATGGATTTTTTTTTAGGAATATTCTATTTTAATCAACCAATGAAAAAAAGTAGTTCATTTGCCACATCCGTCAATACAAAAACAAAATGCTACTTTGTCGGACGGAACATTGAAATATATATTAAATGATAAAGATTCAGATAATAGCATGGTGATGTAAACAATAATGTACAGTGGACATGTAACATTTTATTTCAGAATACCACTATTTTTTCAAAATATAGAATAAAACACTTACTGTCTTTTGATTCTGTAAATGTGTGGAATAATTGACTTTTGAAAAAAGTCAATAAATCCACACATTTACTTCATCAAAAGACAGTAATTGTAAAATATATCCTGGCCTTACTGGTATAAATACACATGCATCCTGATGTTGTCAACATAAATATAATGGTGGTGACAGAATATGTAAAACTTCAATAAGTGATGTTTGTATCCAGTACTTGTATATCCTGGCCTTACTGGTATAAATACACGTGTATCCTGATGTTGTCAACATAAATATAATGGTGTTGACAGAATATTTAAAACTTCAATAAGTGATATTTGTATCCAGTACTTGTATATCCTGGCCTTACTGGTATAAATACACGTGTATCCTGATGTTGTCAACATAAATATAATGGTGGTGACAGAATATGTAAAACTTTAGTAAGTGATATTTGTATCCGGTACTTGTATAAAAAAAAAATAGACCAATCATAGCACTTAACTCTGCAGAAGACACAAAAATATAGGAATCGCTGCATAGAAGGAGCTTTTATAACAACTAGATGTAGTGTTTATTGACAAAGCAAAGTACTGTTTAACTGTAGGATAGGACCTGCTTCACACTCATTTTAGGGTATGAGATATGTTCATTGTTGAAGATCATACTGTGAAATATAGAACAGCAATAAAAACACTGGTCCTTTACTTTTAATTTGTGTCTAAGTGTAATGTTGGATAGTCTCTCATGTTCATTTACATCAATATCCTTTCTTACTACAAGCTGTTCCATTACTTTAATTTGTGTCTAAGTGTAATGTTGGATAGTCTCTCATGTTCATTTACATCCATATCCTTTCTTACTACAAGCTGTTCCTCTACTTTAATTTGTGTCTAAGTGTAATGTTAGATAGTCTCTCATGTTCATTTACATCCATATACTTTCTTACTACAAGCTGTTCCATTACTTTAATTTGTGTCTAAGTATAAAGTTGAATAGTGTCTCATGATTCATTTACATCAATATCCTTTGTAACTAATTGGTTATCAGTGTTTGTCTTGAACTGGTAAAACATTTAACCATACTTAAGGTGTATACTAATTATTTATGTACTTATGTGTAGTAGTGTTTAATTTTCACACCCCTTCAACTTTCAATATTTAGATGTTATTTTCTTAGACATATATAATCTTTCCAATTATTCATCCCACTTCAAACTGGCTTGTTAACCACAAGACAAATTATCTCCATTTACCTGTGTAATTTTGATTGTTAACCACAAGACAAATTATCTCCATTTACCTGTGTAATTTTGATTGTTAACCACAAGACAAATTATCTCCATTTACCTGTGTAATTTTGATTGTTAACCACAAGACAAATGATCTCCATTTACCTGTGTAATTTGGATTGTTTAAATGCACATGTATAGTAATCCAGTGGTTTGTTTGGTACTTCTTCTGACATAATGTTCGGTATTTTCATCAATCCTAGGATTTTCTCTGACCAGTTATTAGATGGGTTGGGATGTGCCTGAAATAAAATAAAAAAATATATCAGTAATTTTTTTATGGATTGATAGATTTTCTTTTTAATGTGAGTAAAGCAGCATTTCAACTGGGCTTGACCTTCCAGCTGAAATAAACGTTAGAGAAAACCGAAGGAGCAGTCAAGAATGGATAATCCAGAGACTCTGGCAAATAAACGTCAGAGAAAACCAAAGGGGCAGTCAAGAATGGACAATCCAGAGACTCTGGCAAATAAACGTCAGAGAAAACCAAAGGGGCAATCAAGAATGGACAATCCAGAGACACGGGCAAATAAACGTCAGAGAAAACCAAAGGGGCAGTCAAGAATGGACAATCAAGAGACACTGACAAATAAACGTCAGAGAAAACCAAAGGGGCAGTCAAGAATGGACAATCCAGAGAAACTGACAAATAAACGTTAGAGAAAACCAAAGGGGCAATCAAGAATGGACAATCCAGAGAAACTGACAAATAAACGTCAGAGAAAACCAAAGGGGCAGTCAAGAATGGACAATCCAGAGACTCTGGCAAATAAACGTCAGAGAAAACCAAAGGGGCAGTCAAGAATGGACAATCTAGAGACTCTGGCAACTTTGGGCACAGACGACACAGGATGAAGACAAGCAACAACAAAAATAATAGAAAACTAAAAAGATGAACAACAAAACCCCACCAATAAAAGGGAGTGAACCCATGTGCTTACAGAGGGTCAACAGTTCCTGCTTCATATAAGACACCCGCCATGTTACTCATATATATATTGAAGATGCTACAGTGAAATGTAGAATAGCAATAGGAGTGTTGTTCCTTTACAATTTGTGTCTAGGTGTAAATTCTCTCTCTCATGTTCATTTACATTCATATCTACTTCTTACAAACACTGTGGATGGGGTCAGACAGTTTTACCTTACAATACACCACTAAAGGCTACTGATATGTGATTTTTTTTGCTACAGAACCAGACGAAGCCCCTTTTTCGAAAAGGGTTGTACACCGTAAGGGGGCTAGATACAACAAACATTGCAGAACCTTATCATCTATCACTGAAATAAGTTGATAAAAAAAGTAACTTCTTTTAAACGTAATTCAAACTTAATGACGTGCAATCTAATTAAAATTAAATGTTTCTTGTATCTTTTTTCAAATATTTTTCTTTGGCAACACACAATCATCCAACAATATCTACGTTGGGGTTTAGTAACATTTATTTCATCTTTGACCATTCAATCCATTGCAAGACAGTTAAACATATTGACTAATGGGAAAACCTCTCTTGACCTGTACTCAGTTTTAATACCTAAAGATTTAGATTTGATTTGATCTTTGGTGTTTTAACGCCACTTTCAACAATATTTCAGCTATATCATGGCAACCAGTTTTAGTGGTGGAGGAAGCCAGAGTACCCGGAGAGAACCACCGACCATGGGCAAGCAACTGGTAAACTTTATCACTTGCGGCTGCGAGTCGAGTGCACCCTTTTTTGTAATTTACAAAGCCGGGCGCGAACCCACGGCGTATTGGTGATAGGCTTGCATGAGCTGTTAGATCCAATGACCTAACTCATTGAGCCATCCGGGCCCTCTAAAGATTTAAAAGGTTCATTGCTGATTGGTCAGTTGAAAATATGAGTCCCTATGTGACCCTATGCAAGTTTCATTTGTTGATAGTGTATCACTAAAACGGGGAAAAAAAGATACAACCTACATCTAATATTAATTATATTGAGTATTTGGTTAATTGCAAGTCAAATTTCCCCCCTTTTCCATTGACACATGTCAAATGGTACATTTTCACATTTTAAACATTTGTTCACTATTCTAACATAGTCCTTTGAACAACATTTTTAATCAATGTTTTCACCTTAGAATTCTATGTAATATTAAAACTGTAATAAAGGGATATTGTTTCAACGTTTCTATTTTCCTTTTCAAGTATCACTTCACTGACAAATACCAATATCATACACCAGGTGTTTATATAAAAGATGCATAGAACTTATCATTCTTAATCACTAATTGCCAGACATCTAAAACTCAATTTGTGATCAAGAGTACAGGAGTTTGTAAGACTTCAAACATACGTAGGCCATCTATAGATCAATATAATAGTAGACCATTCAAACAATTCCTACACCTGAGACTTTCTTATTTCTGTCAAATAAATTCTTCTAATGTGTTCACAAAAATTTGTATTGTTGCTAATTAATTAAGCCATTCCTATTTTCTTCAAGAAAAGCTGATATTTTTCTAAATTAACAATCCTTTTTCCTTCCTTTAGCCATTGTATTGTCTGTTATTCTTCAAATTACAACCTCTAATTACCCCTTTGGTATCTTCAAACTTTTCTACTCCATCAAACAATCACTTTTGTGTATTATTTATAGCATTTCTGTCTGGTTCAAACCAAGCCATTACAGATAGTTAAATGGGAAGAAATACAGCTTTATGTTTAGATGTCAAAATGGCTAATATTTATTATAATAAGGTACAATATTATTTTCTAGGAAGGTTTTAACTTCTCAAAAAGGATTTGCTAAAATTGGCTGTTTTGTAAATTTCAATATCTTTTTCATTGAAGTTTCAACAAAATTTGGCAAAAGTACTTAAATTTACTGAACTTGTAGGTATTTCATAAAATTTGACAGGAATTTCACCAATATTTTAATTCTATATTATCTGAGGTATTTTACAAAATTGGATTTAAAATTTTAAAATCACTTCAGTCTAATTGTGATCTAAATCATTATATGTCGATAAACAAATTTGGAATAGCAGTTTCGAACAAAAACCGGGAAAAAAATTATACCTTATTAAAAGACAATTTTCAAAAAGTTTGCTAAACTTAAGAGTGAACGTCTTGTTTTGATTGCAATGTGTTGACGCCTTATGACACCAATCTCTGAACTTTTTCATCTAAATTGTAGCAATTAGCTTTGATGATGGAATAATTCAGTAAAAATAAACAACTCATGATACAAATATGAATCATATCCATACAAGATGTTGCACACTATGTCGTGCTAAGAATACCCCCACTCGTTCATTTGGAAGTCGCACGGTAAACAGGAAGAAGATGTGCGGTAAACCTGAAAAGGGGAGACACAGTACAAGTCACCATGCCAAAGCCATATATCAAATATAAAATCATTTCTTCCAGTAGAAGCTGAGATATCTGTTACGAAAGTGTGAACGGATGGACAAACGGATGGACAGACAAGCTGATTGCAATATAACCCTCTCTCTACGAGTAGGGGTATACTAATTTCGCATGCAAAAATACATGTTTCATACTTTTTGATTTATGCATGATTCTGATCCCCCAAAAATCATGCTTTACCAAAGAAAATCATACAAGTATTAGATGATTTCTTTTACAATTTATCTTTATGAAATTACAAATGTATTCACATATATCAAAATATTCCCTAAAACAGGTGGAGTAAATACTGGTTATAAAATTACACAACATTTCTGCCAAGTATGGTCTTCCTCATGTGAAATTCAAATAAATTTATCGAATATCCATGACAACTCCTTACATAACAAAATCTAGAATTTTCACCACATAATGTGCATAACGATATTCCCCCTATTCAAGATCCCAAAAATAATTATTGCTTGTCTTATGAGGGTAAAGAAAAGGCAGATGTTTTAAATAAATATTTTTGTTCGATCACTAATTTAGTCGACGAAAACAAAACTTTACCCGATTTTGATGACAGGGGAGGTAATGTGCTTGAAAATATTTGGGTGAGAGAAGAAGAAATAATTGATATAATTTCTATTTTAGATAGTAATAAGGCTACTGGACCTGATAAAATTAGCAACAAAATGATTATATCTATAAAAAACGAAATAGCCAAACCCCTATGTTTACTTTTTAACAAATCTAAAAAAATACCCACGGTCCTGGAAAATTGCTCATGTGATTCCTTTATTCAAAAACGGCGATAAATCCTTACCTTCAAATTATAGACCATTTTCATTATTATCTTGTGTAAGTAAAATATTTGAAAAAATTGTATTTAAAAACATTTTTAACCATTTACATAAAAATAAACTTCTATACAAATTCCAATCAGGTTTTATTCCTGGCCTTTCGACTACTCACCAATTACTTGAGATATATCACACTATTTTGACTGCACTTGATAGCAAATTTTATACAAGTATCACTTTTGCTGATGTAAGTAAAGCGTTTGATCGTGTTTGGATTGGGGGGCTACTGTTAAAATTAGAAAGATACGGCATTAAGGGAGATTTACTCGTGTGGCTTAAAAGCTATCTTACAAACAGATCACAAAAAGTTGCTATCAAAGAAGCATTATCTGAGTTAGATGATTTAAAAGCTGGTGTTCCCCAAGGGTCAGTCCTCGGTCCCCTGTTATTTTTAGTATTTATAAATGACATAGCCGATGACATGCTTGGACTCAGTAGACTTTTTGCTGACGATACATCTATCGGACATACAGCCTTAGACGAATCTACTTTAAAAAATATGATTAATATCAACCTAAACAATATAAAAAAAATGGGGGGGATACTTGGTTAGTAAAATTTAATCCTAACAAAACTGAGATAATGATATTCAATATTAGAAACCAACAAGATGAACTCAGCTTTGATTTCGACGGAATCGTCCTTAATTCTGTTAATAAGCACAAACATTTAGGCATAATTTTCAGTAATGATTGTAAATGGACAAAACATATAGACAGCCTAATTCAGAGAACTTCAAAGCAACTTAATGTCTTGAGGAAACTTAAATTTAGATTAAAGAGGGAATATCTGGAAAATATTTATTTTACTTTCATTAGACCAATTTTGGAATACTCATCTGAGGTATGGGATAACTGCGGGCAGGTCAATTCTGATAGGCTAGAAAAACTACAATTGGAAGCGGCTCGTATTGTTACAGGGCTAACATGCTACACAAGTTTGGATTCAATATACAGGGAGACGGGTTGGGAGAAACTTAGCACTAGGCGAGAGGTTAAAAAATTATGTATGTTTTATAAATTAAATGTTGGTAATTCTCCTGAGTTTTTATGTGATTTGATTCCTCCCAGTGTTGGAGAAACTAATAACTATAATTTACGAAATAGCCATAATATTAGTCAAACTATAAACAGATTATCGATATCCCAACAGTCATTTTTTCCGTCAACGACCAAGTTATGGAATTTATTGGACCTGAGAATACGTCAACTTTCAACTTTTGAATCCTTCAAAAACAAATTGAAACAACACTACTTTAAAAATGCTAAACCCCCCTCCTATTATAATATTGGCAACATATATTTAAATATACTGCATTCTAGAATAAGGAATAATTGTAGTGCATTATGTAACGATCTATTTCATGCTAATTTGATTTATAACCCATCTTGTTCTTGTGGATATTCCACTGAGAATGCTGAACATTTTTTATTGTACTGCAAGAGGTTTGATGCACAAAGAAATATTTTGTACCATTCTTTATAACTGCGAATATACACATTGACTTAAACACTTTGCTGTTTGGAAGTCAAATTTATGATATTGACACAAATAGGCATGTATTCATTACTGTACAGACATATATTAAGGAAACATGTCGCTTTTCTTTCCGCTGATTATTGTGAATATAATCAGGTGACAATTGGCTTGTGGCTGACCTGATGTGACTTAGTAATTGTTGCAATACACATGTGTGAGCATTTTATGTTAACATTCTTATTGAATAAATAATGATATTACTATATATTTTGAAACTAAATTTTAAAAGATCCTACCTTTATCGAATTAATAATCCCACTACGTAACATTGATGATTGTATAACAATTATTGATTTTTTCATTTTAGGTGTGTTCTATATACTAATCCAATTATTGTAAAGATCTGTTCGACTTGTCATTTGGCAAATATCAAATTGTGTGACACTCGTATATTTCATGTTGTTGTTTTTTGTTGTTTTTTCTTCTGATTATTAAGAAAGACTGTAGCTTTTATGTATTTATGTTCAACTGTATCTGTATATTGTTTATATAAAGGAGAAGATGTTCTAAGTTGAAAAACTTGTATCTGATCCTATTGTCATGTTTTTGGACAATAAAATATGTTTAAACTAATGTGCACACCATAGGCTGAAATACTGAATACAGGAATGAGTTAGTACTATAATAATCCCTTTCAGTGTGTTAGTCTAGTACAAAGCTGAGTCTAGTACAAAGCTGAGTCTAGTATAAAGCTGAGTCTAGTATAAAGCTGAGTCTAGTATAAAGCTGAGTCTAGTATAAAGCTGACCTTATCATCATCTCATCAAAATGCAACTTGATTTCGCAATGACTTAGCTGCACAATCTACTATCACTTGGTGCTTAACAGCAACCACTCACTCACTCACTCAGTCCAGAAATCAAACTCACAACTGTATAGGTGACAGGAACTGATTTAATAGGTTAGAAGTAAGCTTAGCTATTATAGCATGACGGTAATGACTACCTCTAGAACCTGATAAACTTTAAAACCTTTCTTAAAAGTCCTCAACCTGATTGTAATTGATCTTATACATCATTGTTTTTGATAAATTGATTGATTGGTGTTTAATGCCAACCTTAGCAATATTTCATTGGATGGTGATACTTTGAAATGAAAAATACATTATCTTCTTTAAAAACAAATAAAAGTCAATTTTCTCAACCTTGAAACATGTGTAATTTAATTAGAATTCTTCTAATATTAGAACTAATTACATTTGTTCTATCAAGTTAAAAATTATAAAACAGGACAATTTCATTATGTTACAAATTAACATTGAGTTTCATCCTGCACAACTCAAAGAAGACATCACACAAAGCCTTACACAATATAATTATTACAGCATCTAAACTGATTTTATTTTTCATTAAAGTCTCTTTTGACTTTAGATAACATTTTATTTTCTCTCATTTAAAATACTGTGTAGCCTGTCTAAACTGAATACCGGTAATCCAGAATCCTGTATTAGATCAACTTTAAATGAAGTCCTAATGAAAAAAAGCTTTGTTAATTTAACCTGCATAAACCAAACACCTATTTATTGCTAACACAAAAGTTTGTCTCCAAAAGGTTATTTTTAGAAAGGTTTCACATGTCTTAGCTGACAGGTAACAGAGCACAGCTGACTTATTTATACCTAACAGTTGACACTGCCACATTAAAGGAATCAGTGTATATCAAAGTCTATATTATAAGTTTGACAATCATTACATAATAAAACAGTCTTTAGAACAGAGTACAGGCCACTCTTAGTCATCATTAGAACAGAGCATAGGCCACTCTTAGTCATCTTTAGAATGGAATACAGGCCACACTTTGTCATCTTTACTTGCAAGTCATCTTGTAGTTTTGTAAACACAAAATTGTGTTTTTATGTTTGTATGTTTTTCTTTGTCACAACAAGGCATTCCACAGCAACAGGGTACAGTGAAAATTGCCAGTCTACCGGTAATTGCATTTTATCCCTGGCTACTTTGTTTTCAAAAATGAAAATGTCAAAGTGAAAGTAAAATATAGCTATGTTTTGTATACTGGTTTATCTTTTGCTGTTTAAATTGCTCAAATTGGGAATCAAAATAAGTCGATAAGAAAGAATGAAAATTTTGTGACTTTTGCATGATTTTAGAATATTTTTCATTGGGAAAGGGTCCTTTTTCCTAACGGTGTGGAAGGCTAGAAAAATTCCTGCTCTTCTAGGCCAAGCCTAAAAATATCTTTGTTTGCTGTTGCCGACTGCCCTTAAAATATGTGGGTCGGTAGGGAGGTTAATTTTTTTTTTTTTTTTTTTTTAATGAAAATGTACCTTTTCATAGCCTAAAAAGGATGTATATTTTGTGTGAAAACACATCTTTGTTGCATGTTTTTGTACTTAGTGCAATTTCCTTAATTACATTTAGTGTTTTGTCAAAATCAATGGCAATGTGGATGGGGTTCTGTCTGACCAATGGTCTTTGTGTCTGTCCCACCATTTTTTTGTTGTTGTTGTAATATTGTATATTATAATCATGCATATATCAACACGTGTTTTATAGGTTTATAGGTTATGGGTGCCTTTATCAACAATATAGAAATCCAGCAATCATACAATTGCCATCATGATTACGCTTCTGATTTTTGATTTGGTTTGATTTTTGGTGATTTAACGCCACTTTCAGCAATATTTGAGCTATATCATGGTGACCAGTTTTAGTGGTGAAGCTGGAGTACCTGGAGAGAACCACCGACCATGGGCAAGCAACAGGTAAACTTTATCACCTGTGGCTGTGAGTCGAGTGCACCCTTTTTTGTAATTTACAAAGCCGGGCGTAACCCACGCCGTATTGGTGATCGGCTTGTATGAGTTGTTAGGTAATCCAACTACCTAACTCTAACAAGCTCTATAATAATTCATCAACAAGGATGAATAGACATATATATGCAGGTAATACAAGGATATTACTACAAGTTTACGCTCTAGCGGCAAATATTTCATGTCGATTTGATATTCAATACCAAATAAAGATGACAATTTTCAAGAACTATTGATTGATCAATTCAAGTAAATTTATCTTTGTTAGGAGAAATGGTGGTTTAAGAGTGATGATGGACTCTTCCATCAACAGGTCTGTATCAAGGTTTGTTCAAAGGGGGGAGTTAAAATATGGTCTTAATAGTCATAAGTCAACAGAAATCTTGATTTCAATAGTCAGTCTTGGTTTTCAAGAGGGCTTCGTATGAACCCTCCTCCCCTAGCCCCCATCCCCTGTCTACATGTGATAGCAACAATAGCCATAATAAATCCTCTGACTACTCCCACACAGAGAGACAATAACAGACGCTGGCGGAAATCTATCAGGGATAAACAAAATTATGACCATTTATGTTATATGGGGGATAAATGCATATATTATTTATTAATATGTATATATATATATCTACAGGGATGATTCTGGTTATAAAATAAAATAACTGAAAATCAATGAAAACTTGCTGAAACCATTTACACCTCCTTTCAAAAAGGTTCATCTTTGACCTCTTCTGTCTGTGTCCTGCAACTATCGGAAATGTTTTTTTTCTGAGGAGGAAAATAGCTAAAATCAGTTACAAAAACGAGAGAAAAATCTAATCTCTTACATATATATATATATAATATGTATGTATATATACAGCCTTTAATTATTTAGCAATAAAAACAAAGGGAACTCCTACATATGCCATGCTATAAAAGGCATTGGAGCTTAACTTAATAATCAGACAATCAACGGATGCCATATTGATATTCTCTTGCAAGGATTATAGGTAGTTATTTTAAACAGAGGTTTTTCTTGAGAGGTTGTATATCCGTCATTCCACAGCTAATGTAGGTAATGAACACTGATTATGAAGCAGGATGCAGCACATTATCATAATGAAGTAAAGATACTAACAGTGCATTTACATGGTCAAATCTTTCCTTCAAAGTCCCTTAAAACTCTACCTGTCTACCTGTTTCAGAAACAAAATAAAGAAGTCTAAACACTTATCCATCTCCCTTCAAATATTTGAGTGGTCGTGATCATATGATAGTTGGATTTACAACTAACTACCTATGCAATCAGTGGTTTTTACCACTAACGTTGTGAGTTTGAACCCTGCTCACAAGAGAAAGGGAAAATAACCATCTACAAAAGATCAAGTTTGTCAGACTTACAAAACATCAGTCCTTCTCTCCTGGTACTTTGTTTCCCTCAAACAATAAATACTGCCATGACATACAATGTAACAGAGGTGCTGCCGTGGTCGTGATCATATGGTAATTGGATTTACAACCACCTGTGCAATCAGTGCCTATCACCACTAAGGTTGTGAGTTCGAACCCTGTTCATGGCGAGGTGTACTCGATACAACTTTATGTGATAAAGTTTGTCAGTTGACTTGATACAGATCGGTGGTTTTCTCGGGGTACTCCGCTTTCCTCCACCAATAAAACTGACTGCCACGATATAACTTAAATATTGTTGAAAGTAGCGTTAAACACCATAAACTACCAAATATTTGCTGGACTCGTCAATTGTGTTTGATGACATGGTTAGATGGTCAAATGTGTGTATAAAACAGGTGCACAAGGTAAAGTTTGAAGTCACTATGAAGGAATAATATGACAGTGTAAACACACTTTAAAGCTTCAAAATAACTGAATGAAAAAACAAAATGCAAACAAAAATACTTCTATTTGATAAGCTTCATGCACAAACAGGTCTAGGCTGATGCCTTACTTACTTTGTAACTAGCTACCTGTAAATCAAAGCTTAATTAGTACTAAAGCTAAAAACTACAAATTATATAAGACAATTCTTAAAAAAAATTGTTTGTTTGCACCAAACCGACCAAATCTACCAGAAAAACGGTGTCTACTTGAATTGGGTTTTTTTCTTTATTTCTGGACATGTCAAAGTTTCATAGTGATTCCAAATTTTAACATATTTAAAAGAAAAGAGAATTCCCCACCTATACCTACCTACCTATGACCAACACTCCTAGGTCAGGTTTGGGCAAACTAACATGTTTTAAATGAGGCCTAAACTAAACAAACAGAGCATGATAACACTGCTTATTGTGTTAACCTAAGTCTATGACAGTTAAAACATGATAACACTGCTGATTGTGTTAACCTAAGTCTATAACAGTTAAAACATGATAACACTGCT
>MJUT01003427.1:25136-38364 GCA_002080005.1 Gigantidas platifrons
TTGTCTTCCCTTTGTACTTAATGCATAGGAGGCTTGCACCTAAAATAAACATTATTTTTCAGACAGGTTGAGATTGTCTTCCCTTTGTACTTCATGCATAGGAGGCTTGCACCTAAAATAAACATTATTTTTCAGACAGGTTGAGATTGTCTTCCCTTTGTACTTCATGCATAGGAGGCTTGCACCTAAAATAAACATTATTTTTCAGACAGGTTGAGATTGTCTTCCCTTTGTACTTCATGCATAGGAGGCTTGCACCTAAAATAAACATTATTTTTCAGACAGGTTGAGATTGTCTTCCCTTTGTACTTAATGCATAGGAGGCTTGCACCTAAAATAAACATTATTTTTCAGACAGGTTGAGATTGTCTTCCCTTTGTACTTCATGCATAGGAGGCTTGCATCTAAAATAAACATTATTTTTCAGACAGGTTGAGATTGTCTTCACTTTGTACTTCATGCATAGGAAGGGTTACTGTTTTCTTAAAAAATGACCAAAGAGTATTAGTAAACGTATCTTTACAAAACTTTAATGTTTCTTTTCCTAAGACCTTACTAGTACCAATTGTTAATATATAATGTATATAATTTTAGCTTGGATCTTACACTGTTATTTCGATAAAATACTGATTGTGTGATCATGTGAAATGAAATGAATGCTTTAAAATTAAAAATTACAAAAAAATAAAATAAACATTATTTTCCATTATAAAAGTACCTCTTCCATTTCTAGACCAATCTTGCGTAAATTCTTGATAAACTTTTGTCTCCATTTGCTGATTTTAACAAGTTCACTATTACTACTTTTACTTTCCAATTCTTCCTCATAAACAAGAATAAAATCTGAAAAAAAATTAAAGCAATAATAATCATTGATATTACAGGGTTAATTTTACTACGAGGATGGGATAAAACAAAAGCCAAATAAACAAACAAACAAACAAATAAAACAAAACCATGCAAGAGAGACAACAAAAAACTGTCGCTTTGGTATGGTTTTATGGTGTTTAATGCCACTTTCAACAATATTTCAGTTATATTGTGGCAGTCAGTTTTATTGGTGGTTAAAACCAGAGTACTCGGAGAAAACCAGTGACCTGTCGCAAGACAAACTCTATCCCACAATGTTGCATCGAGTATACCTCGCCTGAGAGAGGTTCAAACTCACAACACTAGTGGTGTTAATTTTACAACCAGGATACAATGCAAGAAAAGCCAAATAAAAACAAAACAAACAAGGGCAATGCAAAGCATGGCATATCCCCTCGCCTAAAAATTTGACCTGATGACCTTTACCTTTGACCTAAGACCTTGAAAATCAATATAGTTCCAGATTCTCTTAAGAACTAATTATGTACCAAGTTTGGCCAAAATCCATTGAAGGATGTTGATTCTAGAGTGTTCACAAAGATGTTACGGAAGGACGGACGGACAGACGGTAGCATTACTATATCCCTTCGCAGCTTCGTTGGCGAGGGGATAACAAACATACAAAACCATACAAGACAAATAAAAAACTCTCCCTTTGAACCAGGCAATAAGAGATCATTTGTGAACTGTGACAAAGTAAATATTGTTAACTCTATCTAATGTTATTTGTAGGATAGAAAACTTATTCCATGTGGTTTCTGAGGGGAAGATTTTAAAAAGGCCTAACTTGCATTACTGTTTAAAAAAAAACTTCAGTGACAAGACCAGATTATATAGTGAACAACTCATTGACATGTAACTACATTTAAAATTTCTGTTCATTGCAACTTAAAATATAGAAGTTTTGGACATTTCAGGGAATTTCTAGTAATGTGAGCGATCTTGGAAATGGGGCAGGATATATTTCTAAAATGGGAAAGAGCAAGGATTATCCTAACCATTATCTTTGTTTCTCCCATTATTACGATGTTTTAACCCTACTGAACCAGTGGTGGAAAAATCTGTAATCCTCTAGAGGATTAAAATGTCACGTGCCTTTCCCTGCATTTTACTCGTTTGACGTCTTTTGAAATAAAGTTCATGTTAAATAATGGGAGAAACAAATTCTCCTTCAGTTGCCCATGTGGGTTACGCTATTTCTCCACTCTCGAGAGACAGCTTGTGGTTAAAATTTTTACTTTAACTCTCTTGAGAGGAGAAATATCGTAACCCACGGGCAACTGGAGGAGAATCTATAATAATGAAAGCAAGTGCTTTCAGAGAAGAATATTTTAAATGATTTTTGGGTAAAGTTATAAGGCCTAATATAAAATAAGGAATACCATCAATATCATGTAACTGAAACTGAAGGTCAAATTTTTGATCACTTCAACCAGCATGGATAGAGGGTGAGGTAGTGAGATAGATAGATTGAAAGGATAATTAACACAACTTGAGACAGATTAATCTGTCTGTCGGATACATTTTTAAAAGGTGTAAGTTTGGATTAATTTATTATAAAGTGTTCAATGAAAATTGATATTGGACAACGGATGCCACTTGGTGTCTAACACAATTGCCCATCGGCACTTAATACAGAAATTATGAACATAATGAACAAGAAAGACGAAACATAATCTGACCTAATACCCTACTTCTACATTTTCAGTGTGACCAACATATTAAACCACAATCTCCGTCACAGAGAATATTATTAGTTCTGTATCACTACACTCAGAAAATAATCTCTGCCACACATAAAAAGAGGCTCCTCCCCTTTACTGCAGGACTATAAAGTAACATATTAATATCATTTAACTGAACTATATTGTAGTCTGCTTATGATGCTTAGAAACAAATAGAGTATGAAGGTGGGGTTTCTCCACCATGCGTCATTGTGATATATATCTATAATGGTATCAACCAATGGTGTGGCAGAGAGATGATAGTGATTGATGTAGGATACCCAGAAACCTTCGAGTGGAAGGGTTGACGTTGTTGTGATCGTATTGATGAAAGAATTACAACTACCTATGCAAGCAGTGCCTATCACCACTAAAGTTGTGAGTTCAAACCCCTCGGGCGAGATGAACATTATGTGATAAAGTTTGTCAGTGACATGTGGCAGGTCAGTGGTTTACTCTGTGGGTACTCCTGTTTCCTCCACCAATAAAACTCACTGCCACGATATAACTGAAATATTGTTGAAAGTGGCATTACTCACCATAACCCTAAACCCCTTTGCGTGGAGATTGATTATACCGTAGACCATGGAGGCAGTCTCTTATTTTTTTCATAAAATTTTATATTGATCTAGCATAACAAACATCTCAAACAAGCATATGTCATAACACTATACATCAATAACTTATTGTTAAATAAAGCATCAAAATGTATTCTTCTAACCATAAATTTACACTATCTCTAGTTAATAGGATTCTCAGAAATTGGTTAAATGTAGCATACTGTATAACAAGCAGATAAAAAAGAGATTTCTAACATTGTTTGTTGTAAATCCCTTTGATAGTTACAGTCTACTGTAAGTCAATTTTTTATCCATCAATCTGACAGTGTATTGAGCTAAAGCTAAGATCCCGGTCTATACAGAATATTAACAGCTATTTAGGTCCATTACTGTATTATTAAGTAATACAGAGCCTTGATAGACATCCATCTGTGTTTGTTTTTTCCTATTAACTTACAATCTCAAACAAGATGAACTGTGAGCTAATGCTCACTTATGATACCCTTGCATATATGTTCAATGTGTATAAAACCCAACTAAGTCGGCAAACAGGAAGTAGGAATCTGACAGGTCCAAAAACGCTTACCACAATATGGATACATATATGAAGCATGTGACCAAATGTCAGATTTCTGCTATCAATTGTTGCTGAGAAAAATTCCACGAAAAATATCTTGGGACGAACGGAAGAACGGACAGAGGTAAAACAGTATACCCCGGAGTGCCCGGAGAAAACCACCAACCTGTCACAAGTCACTGACAAACTTGATCACATAATGTTGTATCGAGTACACCTCACCATGAACTCTGCCACTTTTTATTGAAAACATTTCATTGTAACATAAATACACATTTTTCCTTTGATGGTTTTATGCAGTAATCAGCTTAAAAATAGTGAACTTTTACAAACCATGGTCTAACATGAAGATCTTGATGTTATTCCATGATTTTGACATCACATGAGAATAATAGTTAAGTTTCTATGGAAGTGGGAGGAGCTTAAGTCATGATTTAATATAAAGATCTACATGTTATTCCGTGGTTAACATGGACGTCGAAGAGAACACCCTTTTGTCAATCATGTAATTTCTGTTACAAATCATATATACCATGGATCTTACTCATGATTTTTCTATGAAATGCCTGTACCAAGCCAGATAAGTGAGCAGACATGAATTTTAGAACTGTCCCAAGTCAGTGTGGTATTTTTTGCTTTTCAATTTATTATCACACAAAGTATCATATGGAATGACCATAACTATTTTAAACACATCTATGATCAAACCTAGGGTATCAGATATAACAGTGGTTTATCATCTTTTAATTATGTCCAGTTTCCTGACTCAGACCATTATGTCTCCTCTTAATGCTGGTTTGTTTTTATACTGCTGTGAATCTCTATTAATGGCTAAACTTCAAAAAGATCTGTCTTAGCAATCACAGATTATTAGTTTATTCAACCATAATAATTGTAGATTACAATGTACTTAATAATCTGAATATTCTTTCGTTTGTAAAACAACTTATCCCAAGGAACTTATGTTGAATAAAGCTAAAAACTCATGTAAATGTTTGTATTTAAACATATCTCTTTCTCAATATAAATGTAACACAAGAAGATTTTACTTTTCCTATCATCAATTTTCCATTTTCGTATGGTAACGTTCCTTTGGCCAGATCATATGGCACTTAAATTTCTCAGTTAGTTTGTTTGGCACATATTTGTAATAATGATTCTGACTTCAATGATCGTAATCTCATGATAACTGAAAAACCTTTACAACAAAATACCATTTTGATAAAATATTCAAACTTTCACAAAATTTTATTACTGCTGTAAAATGATTTTGTACATAAACATAATTCTACATGGATGATGCAGAAACTCATCAAAAAGGACATTTCTCATCGCTGTGTCTATAGAGATATATTAAACAAAGCTAAAGTGTTCAAATCTGACAAATTTATAATTTAAAATCGTTGACTTATTTGCAAAGGTTATAATCCAGCAACTATAGTTGACTCTTTGCGGTAAGTTTTCTTGGTTTAAAATACAAATAATATGCTGGTACATCTAGTAGGTTCAAATAGCAATAATACATCAGTGTGTGAAATTAGCGGTAGACCTATAGACAATGTCTATGTAAAATCAAGCTGGTCTATGTCAAAAATTCAAAATTTTGTATATAATTTACAGTGAGGTCTATGTAAAATAGACATTGGTCTATGATACCACAACATTTAGTTTCACACACTGATACATAAACAATTAAAGCAGTATATTTATATTTCATTCCATATATATTTAGTATTTCATATTCAATATTTAATTCCTCCTAAAAAAATGATGAACTTTGACTATTTTGATATTAAATCTCTTGAAAGTAAAATTATTTTTTGTCGTAAAAGAAATGGTCTTTAACTAACAGATTCAACCTTCTTAGCTAGTAGTCAGTAAGAATGAGCAATCACTGACCCTACTTTTAAATATACTGTCCATGTTCATGTTGTAATTATATTATACAATTAATGACTTTTAACGAGGTCGATACAAGGATTTATTAACCCAAGAATATTATATTTACCGAGGCCCCTTAGGGCCAAGGTAACTATATTATTCTTGGGTTAATAAATCCTGGTATCCACCGAATTCAAAATCATTAATTGTTTTATTACATGACACATTTTATATGTTGATTTTACCCTTAAAATAAGCTTTTATCACAACGTTTTCTTTGGTTTCGTATGGTGCAAAACATTGGAATGTTATATTCACCGCCTGTTATGTCGCGTGAGGTGAATATAACATTTTATCAAAGAACGTTTCTAGGGACGTCGGCCAATCAGATAAAAGAAATATTTATAGACATATAATAATTTGTATTATTACTCTTCATGTAAGAATCTTTCATTAGAACTGCAATTCTACTATTCAGACATAAATTTACAAAGAATATAAAGTGCTGTGTAATATGCATAGACATATTAAACGCAAATATGCCTTAGGGTGGAGCTTAGAACAATGTTACGTCATTTAAATAGGCAGGGTATATACGAGATCACATGAGCACTTTTAACAGTGTACAATTAACAATGTATTATACGTTTTTCTTTTACGTTGATGCTGTCATCTGTCAGAACAAAGGCCAGTTCCAGGTTTGGGAATTAAATATTTGACAGTTCATTGTTATTGTTGAAATTAAATATTTCTTGAATATAAATGAAAATTATTTGCCAATCTTTATACTATCATTACATTTTAGACAAATTTCATTTTTTAAAATCACCAAAAACATTCAGAGTAATAATAACAATAATATAGTGTCGTCCATGTTATATGCCGAAATATGTCCCAAGGTTAGAAGGCATATAACATGGACAACACAATATTATTGTATAAACAGTATGTGGTAGTTTTGATTGGAGGGAATATGTGCAAGTTGTGTATTGCTTGTTTAAATATCTGAATTACCGTTGGAGATTCAATTATCAAGAGGGACCCCATTTGCTAACAGGTTTAACTCTGCCATATTTCTGCACCTGTCCCAAGCCAGGACCCAGATATTCATCTGAACAATTCATGGTCTTTTTTGTGTTTAATGATTTAAGGTGAGAGGTAGCGGTTTGTTTTGTTGATATTGTCTGAGGTGAGAGGTAGCTGTTTGTTTTGTTGATATTGTTGAAGCTGTTGACCGCCACTGTTGTTTTAACAATCTTTTAATAATACAAAACATATATTAATAACTTTCATCAACAATAAAATTTGATTTAAACTTTTGTAGCAGTGTGGTCATTTTGTATATGTTTCTATTTGGCTTAAAGCATTCATTTTTAAAAACATGTGAAAATCAAGCTACATTGATTGTACCGGTATTTGATTTCCTTAAACCAGGACCGTGGGTATGAATAGCTGTGTGAGGAGTAAACATTCAGATTGTTCATTATTTTGACCATGGTTAATATCTCGAGCAGAAAAATCAATGATACATACATGTAGTTTCACAGTTACTTTTAGATCAAGTGTTCCTCCCTATGAAACGTTCAGTTTTATTAAAAATAATATTCTTCTTCAGTCTATAATCTACAAAAATCACTTCGAAAATTCAAATTTCTTAGGTATGTGAACTTTAGGTCACGTTGGTCATGTGACATACAGTTTCAAAATTATGCTGTTCATATCAACAGCGAATTTTTATGATAAGCTCCGCCCACAAATTTTGTCGGTAGTGCCTACTGCAATTGCCCCTTTAAAGGGTTAAATCAAATACTTAGACGTATATTATCCCTTTTGTAAGGTCACTCCACCAGTGTTACCCTGAAGAGGGCCCAACCCTCCTATAATGCCACTTCTTCATAGAAGACGGGACAATCTTACAAGAGGAGAGGCTACTGTGTATCCATTTTTCTCCCATTATTACGGAGTTTTAACCCCGCTGAACCTGAACCAGTGGTAGAAAAATCTGTAATTCTCTAGAGGATTAAAATGTCTCGTGCCTTTCCCCACATTTGACTCGTTTGACAGCTTTTGAAATAAAGTTCGTGTTAAATAATGGGAGAAACAAATTCTCCTTCAGTTGTCCATGTGGGTTATGATATTCCTCCACTCTCGAGAGTTAAATAAAAAATTTTAACCACTCGCCTGAAGGCTTGTAGCTAAAATTTTTAATTTAACTCTCTTGAGTGGAGAAATATCGTAACCCACGGGCAACGGAAGGATCTATATTTACATGTAGTATTTTACCTACACAATTTATTGTTTGTAATCTTGCTTTGGTCATGGTAAAACAACAGTAAAACAACAAACAATACCTCAAATATTTTCCCTATTAAACTTCTGCATAATAGATTGCTGGTGTTAAAAAAATATCTATGTGACATCGATCTATGGCTAAAAAACTTTAATTTGAACAGGAGGAATTCTCCTAGCCTCAGACCTGTAATAATTTCAAACCCTATAGGTTTGTAAACATGGTTCTAATCTATGGGAGCCTAATTCAATATTATATAGTGAAACCTGTTTACACCAAACCCTCAATAAAATGAAATCGTTTATAAATCGAACTTTAAATGAAGTCCCAATGTAGGAAATCTTTGTTAATTTAGACTGTAAAAACCAACAACACCTGTCTATTCCCAACACAAAAGTTTGTTCCAAGGAGGTTCAGTTTAGACTGGTCTTAGTGTGAACGGCATATCAAAATAACCACTCATAATAATTTCAATCTCTGTATAATTCGTCTCTCAACTGGAGCTTCCTTATTGATATATCTCATATGCAGGTGAATACAAATTATGTATATATAGCTATACTAATATTTACCCACAATGATGGCTACGATAAAACAATTACGGTAGTTTTTAAGAATACTGTAGACTGCACAGTATGCTTAATAGCTGGAGTCCACAATGTTGTATACAGATAGCTTCCGCTTGTCAATAATTGGTTAATGAATCCTATGATTTATAGCTCTATAAACAATTTACAAATCTGAATCTGAATTCTATATTTGATCATCAGATTTACAAAGGAGATATTATACATGAAGTATGTAATGAAAAAAAAGTAAATAAGGACGCAGAATTACTGGTTATAATACTATTTTATTCAGCATTAATCAGTATTATTGCAGGGGGCATGTGATGGTCATCAATTCTATAGTCAATCACGATTACTTACAACGGAAAATTGAATTACCGGGGTTCTATTCTTTTTCTTCCTAAAGCTTGTTGATAATGGTGACAAATCTAACGACTGTTATTGGTTTCTGGGAAATTTGGGAGACCACAGTGTTATTGTCGGTAGACCACGGCTGATCATGGTCCAATAATCTCCACAGTGTGATCAGCCATGGGTTACTCAGTCTATGGTCAGGCTTTCCCCCATTGAAAGGGAACTCTTTATCTGCCACCTGGGGTTGCACTGGGCAGTACTGTGGGTCAAGCCCTGGGAACAGTCAGCAATACCCAACAATAGCACAAAGAAAAGGGACAAAAAAAAAACATACAATGGTCAATGAAACATTATACAGAAAACTACAGATTCAGCAACGTGAGTCACTAAATAACAGGCAAGAACTCTAAGAATTTGTGTTTTTCTATATTTTATTAATTATAGTATAATTTAGAAAACTTGATTCACTTATAAGCATGGTACTCTACACTTGTACTCTAAAAAGAATAATTAACATTTTCTTTATTTAGCCTACAACAACATTGTTTTTCCCTGAAACAGTTCAAGTTAATTTCCCCCTAATTTAAAATTGATGGATTAGTTTTATTTTCTACAGAGATGTATAATTAAGAATGTGCCTTGAGGGAGTAGAACTGTCAATATCAACTCTTAACCACTGCTTGGCTGATTAAAACAACTCTTAACCACTGCTTGGCTGATTAAAACAAACAATTTTTCTGTGTTTCACTTCTGTTCAATTCTTAAAAGTACATCTTGTCCTTTTTTACCTAATTGACTTTTTGTTTTGATTGATTCCTTGTCGTTTAACTTCATTGGGAGTAGTATTTCTGTTGTATGGACTAGACTTGTAGTGTTTAATGCCACTTTCAACAATATTTCAGTTATATCTTGGCAGTCAGTTTTATTGATGGAAGAAACTGGAGCATCTGGAGAAAACCACCGACCTGCAACAAGTCATTGACAAACTTTATCACATAATGTTGTAGCAAGTACACCTCACCCTGAGTGGGATTCGAACTGCACAACTCTAGTGGTGATATGCACTGATTATACATGCAATTGTAAATCCAACCATCATACGATTATGACTACAATGGCTCCCAGTTGTATTGATAACAAAAGTTTACAAACAATAAAAAGGTGACCTTGGAATGGCCATACAGATAGACATTTTATTGCCACAAGTGAGAGAGGTTATCTAATATTTAATATATCTTTATAAAATTTTACAAAATCTTTTTAAAACAAAAATGTGCATGTAGTAGCTTTTTTTAATCAAAATTTGTTTCAGCTTATAGAATCACATAATATTGTTTGGTTGGTTTTATGATGATTTGTGCCACTTTCAACAATATTTCATAATGTTGTCCACCTCACCCCGAGTGGGATTCTAACTCACATCAGTGGTGATTATAGGCATCGATTGCATAAGTAGTTATAAATCCAACTACCATACGATCACGACCACGATGAACCCATGTACAATATTGTATAATCATCTGACAGAATGATAAAGTGAAGAGAAAATGTATTGAAGAGATTTAAAATGGAAATACTGTATAAAAAACTGTTATGTTTTCTTGAAAACAGCAGATCTTCAATAACACACAGACAAACACATTAAAGGGAGGTAATTAAGATTTCATATAGCTTAAAACGTTTTCTTCAGAGTAGCAGCTCTTGAGATAACACACTGACTATTTCCTTCATGAAGATCTTTACAGTTTAGCCTGCTTTGTTTCTCTGTCCAGGAAGATACACCAGTGTAATTATAAATCAAGTAGCTTGATACAAAATACAATACAACTTGTCTAGGAATTAAGTAAAGATTAACTTTACATGTCAAGCTTGGTGGCAATGACACTGATTCATGCAATACAGTCTTTGCCTTAATTTTTTTCACCTACTTGTACGAAAGCTAAATTTAGAAAAAATTTCTATTAATTCAAACAATTTCTTTCTTAATTTACACTTGTCAGAATCTAGTTTTACTTGTCCCTACCTTCGGGCAAGTGGATTAGCGCAAAGACTGCAATACAAATTGTCTAGGAATTAAGTAAAGATTAACTTTACATGTCAAGTTGATGGCAGAAACACTGATGTATTAGATTCATGTAATATACAGCTTTTATACTGTATTGATTGTCATATAAAGAAGATACAAAACTATCCTTCTATCAAATGATAACAGAATTTTGTTTGTTTGTCTCAGATCAACAATGGAGTAAGATTTTTCTAAAGGTCAACGCTACAGATCTTTTAAATGATTTACTTCAAGTAACGATTAACTTCGTTTGATCGGAGTATTCAGACGATTTGTTACAATCCACATAAATAACTGATACTGACATTATGACATGAACTTATTTAAAGATTTTATATTATACAATGTTATACTGTTCAAGATTATCTTAATTCTTAGAATATTTACTATGAGAGTGAGTCAGTGAGTGATTGTTGTTTAACGCCAATTCAGCAATTTTTCAGTTAGATCATGGAGATCAAGATGATGATAAGGTCCGCTTTGTATTAGACCAACAAGCTTAGTTGGATTTTTATAGTGCTATCTCACTGAAACAACAGTCCGCGGATAGACATGTCTCTCCACTCTAACACATTATCCTGATTCCGAGCCATTTTGTCTTTGCGCTTTCTCCTTAATGCTGTGTGCTTAGTGGAGTAGTAACAAATACCAATTTGATCGTCTTTGAATTTTATCTGATCGGGGTTTCAACCCACGATTTACCGCACTCGAGGCGAGCATGCCAACAATTACATCACCGATGCAGTTATTTACTATGACAGGCATGCTTACATGTCTATCCTGAACATGACCAAGATTAAATATTTGATTGATTTGATTGATTTATTGTGTTTAATGCCACTTGCAGCAATATTTCAGCTATATCATGGCGACCAGTTTTAGTGGTGGAAGAAGCCGGAGTACCCGGAGAGAACCACCGACCATGGGCAAGCAACTGGTAAACTTTATCACTTGCGGTTGCGAGTCGAATGCACCCTTTTTTGTAATTTACAAAGACGGGTGCAAACCCACACCATATTGGTGATAGGCTTGTATGAGTTGTTAGGTAATCCAACTACCTAACTCATTGAGCCACCCGGGCCCTTTAAATATTTGTATTTAGAATAGAGTAGTACTGTACCCTGATTTTATGAGATGGAAGCGTCAGGCATCTATATTAGGGGGGGGGGTGCAATTAATAGTATATATATATATTTTGGAATACTCTGGCATTGCAGAGGGTCAGGCATCCACAAAGGGGGGTGGGGTTAGATCAGTCTTCGTGCTAACCCACTTTCCTGAAGCCTGGGACAAGTAGAACTGGATTCGGACAAGTGAAAATTATGAAAGAATTTGTTTGAATAAATAGAATATTTTTCTAAATTTGGCTTTCAGGTAAGTAGGTGAAAAAATTCAGGCAAATACTGTATCATAAAATAAACAAACAACAAAACAAAAAATGCTACAAACATCTATATAATTCTAATGTGATTAACACACCTTCATCGTGGAAGAATTTTTTTTTTTACAGTTGTGAATTTGATAATGATGGCTATATAGATAGACAACACAACATCGGACGGAAATAGAGGAACTGACACACAATATCTAGAATGAGTAAAAAATCTAATACACTTCCAATCATTGTAACTTTTATTGATTCTACTAATAAAGTAATTCAGTATTGGGAAGATTACATGAAACCAATTTGATGATTTTATTCAGGTAGTAAGTTCTACCAGCTAACTTTATTACGTGTAATATATTTCTAAACAAATGGCTTAGATTTCCATTACCTACTAGCTATTGTATTTGTATTCTTTGTTTTATTGGAAGGAGTTTGTTGTAATGTTTTGATTGGATGGAATTGTTGCACTCTAGTTCACAATATAGTAGGAGGACAAATTCCTGGAAGATTTTAAACTGTAAATATTGACAGCTAACATTGCATATCAATAAAAAAATAGAGGTATTTTAGCCCCCTTCTTATAAGACCACTCCACTTATCAGACCAGATTTCAGATGCATTGAGATAGTAAAATACTACTTAATTGTCCCCCTCAAGAGAAGCCACCCCTCTTTTCAGACCACTATTCAGATGGACTGATATACTAAAATACTACTTAATTGTCCCCCTCAAGAGAACCCACCTTTCTTTTCAGACCAATTTTTCATTGAAGAAAGGGTGGCCTTGTAAGAAGGGGAGAACGGTACCCTTAATTAGTCATGCTTTCTCGTAAAATACAGATTCCTTGAAGACCCCAACCTTAACAAATGTAAAGCTATCATTATGTAAAATACAGATTCCTTGAAGACCCCAACCTTAACAAATGTAAAGCTATCATTATGTAAAATACAG
>MJUT01003427.1:52675-66688 GCA_002080005.1 Gigantidas platifrons
CTGAATACCCTCATTTTAAATCCATGCTATACAGTGCCTGAATACCCTCATTTTAAATCCATGCTATACAGTGCCTGAATACCCTCATTTTAAATCCATGCTATACAGTGCCTGAATACCCTCATTTTAAATCCATGCTATACAGTGCCTGAATACCCTCATTTTAAATCCATGCTATACAGTGCCTGAATACCCTCATTTTAAATCCATGCTATACAGTGCCTGAATACCCTCATTTTCTATCAGTTTAGACCAGGTTTAACACTCCCCTATAAAGTGCCCGAATTATACCCTCATTTTCTATCAGTTTAGATCAGGATTGACAATCTCCTATACAGTGCCTGAATACCCTTATTTTCTATCTGTTTAGACCAGGTTTGACATATTTTATTTATAAATAATTCTCTAATATCTTGTTTTATGCTCATTTTAACATTGGGAGGAATTATATGTCGATATTTTACAGGTAGCCAGGTGTAAAAATTAGACAAAACAATGCGTAACCATGTTAAAATGAGCATAAAACATGAAATGGGAGAATTATTTCAATTCTAATAGGGCATTTAAAATTCCAAATAATTTCTTCAAAACAGAGGATATCAGCTGATCAGAGGAAAATTTTCATCTCTGAATTCATATAAAATCCTATAACAATGATAAGATGAAAAATAAAATTCAATACTGACTAGTTATATGGTATAAAGCAGAAATATGCCATTATATGTCCCAAGTGTTGAAAACATGATTGTCAGTAGCTTCTAGATTGAAGAACAACCCTACAATTTAACATTCGACTGGTCTTTCTGTTCCTTGTCAACTTTACCACTTTCATCTAACATTCATTCAAGGCTTACTTATAGTTACAGTGAATTCAATCTTATTGGTTGAATACTAATTGTGACCATTTTTGTTGGCAACATTAAACCATGAAATACAGTGCACAACAAAAGGCATATGTAACAAGAAAAATTATGTGTTAGTGTCAAAAAAATGTCAAGGAACATCTCATTATCTGTTTATGCACGAGATTGTATACCAATGAAAATGAATGCAATATGCTCAGTGCTTCTTACTAAAATAAATTGCACTGAAGTTTTAACATTAAATTCTGGGATACATGTATACAAGATTGAAACAATTACAACATTTTATTTAAGTCAAACCTCGTAATCACAAAATTCGATACTGGTAAGTTGTATCCTTGGATAGCATGAAGTTAAATTCAGATCTGTTTACAGTATGATTGATTGAGTCGTGGGGGGTCATATTAGCTTTCATCTAATGTTATCCTAAATAAGCAAATACTCAGATCTGGTCTGTTTTTTCATAAGATGGTCAAAGGGCTGATTCCAATTACATAAGAGTTTTGCAATGCTTTACATGCAGTGGAGCATTTTTGTGTGTTATTTTCTTATCCATGGTGTTCCCATAAACAACAGGTCTTCATGATAACAAAAAAATAACATTAAAATTTAAAAGCAATTGCATGTTATTGACAAAATAAATGTCCTGATCCCAAGACAAAAACTGTTTCAAGTCTTTTTTTTTTCAACATCAATGCAACTGTTTCAATACTAAACTATTGAAAACATTTACTGAATTTGATTACATATCTTGTATAGAATTAAAATTTAACTTTCAGAGATCTAATCAAATTCACTTCTCATCACCATTTTACAGATATTTTTCAATTAAAAAAAAAATTTAAGCCTGACAGTCTAGACTTTTTTTTTATTTTATCACAAAAATGCTTACTATTGTTGAATCTTTGAGATATGTTTTTATTTGATCAAAATATAGATAATATAATAAATGATCTAGTAAATCAGACTATGCTTTTTTTTCAGTACTGCAGATCGATTATTTACAATTTTTATATGCACAAATCTAAATCAAACATTTTTTTTTCTAACATCTGTTCTCTCATAAAGACCATTTATTTTTTCTTGGTTGCCATGACTATTTAATACTAAATCAATTACACTAAATAATACAAATATCTATTCATTAATTACAATTGTTTTTATCCTTAGTGGTCTAAAACTTTCTTGTAACATGAATGCATTATTTTTCCTTTGATCTTTTTATGGTTTATCTATCAGAATGTAAGCAACAGCTAAGAACTATGAAATAATACATGCAGATACGAGATATTGTACACTTTAAGATCATTTATACCATGGTTTTCCAAGAAAATGTTTGGAATTATTGGCTAAGCTATACTACAACTCCGAAAACCGTGGTATAAATATTACTCAGCCAATTAATTCCAAGCATTCTCTGGGTCACTCTCCGGCACAGAGAACTGATCCTGTAACACTAAACTCAGATATGATCTCTTTACTGCAGGACTACAAATATAAGTCATTTGAGCTTACCATTTTGTCATCTGCCATTAATGTTTGTAAATAGACAGAGTAGTATAAAGGTGTGGTTTATTTTCCATGAGAGATATCACATGGCATTAACCAATGGTATGGCAGAGGTGATAATGATTGATGCTGGATCCCAGAATTTTTTGTATGGGGATTCAATTTTGGTAGAGGAGTGGTTCTAGTTGTTGTGGTTGGTTATTAATATTGTCACTATTACTTATTATCTTACTTTCAATCTGTAAACTAACAAACGGACATAATTTAACAGTATCAAAGGGAGATGATTCAACTCTATCAAAGGGGGATAATTTAACTGTAACAAAGGGAGGTAATCTAACTATTTCAACACAGAGCAAACTGTTACCTATTCCTCTTTTTCCGTCCCTGAAGAAACAGGTTTCCTCTTCCACTGAATTCTTAGTTTTGGCTTCCATCTCAATTCCACCGTCTGAACTCTGCAATGATAAATCCTAATATAAAAGATTAATTAGGCAAAACTGTGACAAAAATGCTACATAATCATCATGTGTTAATTTATAAAACTTTAAATTAAATTATGACACGTTCTGTACTTTAAAATAAGATTGTCATCAAATATTTAGTGCATCAAATTTTTTAAACCAAAAATAAATTGGAGTGAGTGAGTGTTTAATATTCAATGACAAGAGAGCAAATTTTCAGCCATACTACGGACAGAACAAATTACATTTCTATGAGATGATGATTATGTCCGCTTTGTACCAGACCAACATGCCAACAGCTTAGTTTAATTTTTGTAGTTTCTCCAGTCTGACATCTTATCCAGAGTCTGAGCCAAACAGCCTTTGTACTTACTCCTTAAATGCTGTGTGCTTAGTGGAGAAGCAACAAATACCAATTATATAGTCTTCGGTTTGAAATGACAGAGATTCACACTCATGATCTACCACACACTAACCATTCAATCAACCAAAATCTATTTGTTTTTTAAAGTTAAACCCTGTTGAATAAATGACTGAACAGTTTCACTTCCTTACACAACAAGTGAATTAAATGTAAATTGAAGTCATTTTTAATAAAATTATCATATTTAGTGGGATGATTAATAGTAATTTTATGCAGCAGACTACGTACACATTTTGAAAAAATTAACATTTTATATATCGGAATTTCTCAAACAAGTTATCTAAAAAGAGGTAAATATAAAGCTTTCACATGGCTATATATTTTAGTAAATATTCAAAATGTTGTTTCATTTGCAAAATCACAAGATCACAGTGGTTCAACTGTTTGTACAAAAAATCTTATATAAGGTGCTCTTCATCAAAGGCCACCCCTCTTATTAGGCAAGATTTGAGATGCACTGAGATAGTAAAATACAAGTAAATTGTCCCTCTCAAGAGAGGCCATGACTCTTCTATTTAGGCCACCCCCACCACAGGCCACCTCTCTTATGCCAGATTTTAGATGCACTGAAATAGCAAAATACTATTAAACTGTCCCCCTCAAAAGAGGAAATCCCTCTTATTAGGCCACTTATTCAATGCTGATGGGTTGGCCTTATACAAGGGGGGGCAACAATACTAATTTTGTGGGCATGTCAGTTTTAGAAAATAGCAAATGTAAAATAATCGGTTTTTGTTACAGACGTCATACGTTACAAATGTCCCAGTAGATTAAATGAAATAATTCATACTCAATATGTCAATAAATGTTAGAGATAACCGCACAGAAAATCAAGAATGGACAATGCAGAGACACAGGCATCATTCTGCACAAGACACAGAATCATAAAACACGAAACCTCGAACCCCACCAAAAAAACATGGTGAGCACAATATAGGAAACTATAAATATCATCAACATGGAAACCACCAAATAAACAGTTACTTGTGGTGAACACAGGTGTCCATGAAGGGTAAGAAACCACCAAATAAACAGTTACATGTGGTGAACACAGGTGTCCATGAAGGGTAAGAAACCACCAAATAAACAGTTACATGTGGTGAACACAGGTGTCCATGAAGGGTAAGAAACCACCAAATAAACAGTTACATGTGGTGAACACAGGTGTCCATGAAGGGTAAGAAACCACCAAATAAACAGTTACATGTGGTGAACACAGGTGTCCATGAAGGATAAGCTGTTCCTGCTTCCTGTTAGACACCCATGCAATATGCATCAGAGCAACAAATAAGGGAGATAAGTCATAAACTCATAACAATAACATGATTACAATAAGTTCAAGTGGGTATCTTAATACTTAATAGAACAAGATAAAAATAAATAAATAAATAACATACCAGCAGCTTTGTTGTCATTGTGAAGATTTAAAAGTATGACAGCTCTATACATCCACGATACATTTATATTTATAGTGTTTACATATTAGAGAGTAAATAGTACCCTAATACAGAGAAAAATAAGATTTCAACACAATTTCTTTATGGAACGATAAACCTATTTAGAGTCAATTGTCAGCTAGTTCATCAAGCATGACTTCACATGTTCACTTGGGTCAATAGACAGACAAATATAATTAAAGGTAGATTTAGACCTCATAGTGCAGTTAATTACATTTCTTTTTCGGCACTTTCAGTTTTGATGCTTTCTTTAGTATTGGAAGAAATTGAATTTTGGTGAGAACGCACGATTTTATTTTATTTCGCTACAAATAATATATAAATAAACATGTACTTGGTAAGAGAAGTTATAGAATTAACAACATTCATTGAAGGCATTTAAATTCTTTTGTAAACATATATTAATCATTTGATTGTTATTTTTATATAAATCCATTTAAAAGTCATCTAACTGTTAGAAAAGGAGAAAATTTAAATCACTTTTTAGGCGGGAGAAATATAGAAGGAAACTCTAAACACTGACAAACTTTATCACATAATGCTATATCAAGCCCACACCTCACAATGAGCAGGATTCGAATTCACAACATCAGTGGTGATAGGTACTGATTGCATAAGTAATTGTAAATCCAACTACCACACGATCAAGACCACGACAGTTCCGTGAGCGATCCTGGAAATAAGGCAGGCTATATTTCTAAAAGAGGACTACAATATGATAACGACCACGGCCCACTAGATTGTATAAGAGGTTTCTCTATATATTAAAGGCACATAAAGCCTTTTGCTGATAAATCAATAGAATTTTTAAAAGTCACAACATAAACTCATTGTAAACACATGAATACAGATTCCCTTGTAAAAATTTATTTTTGCATATTTAAGTTTTTTCATTGGAATCTGGCGTTACATTCATAAAACATTATTTGTACTTGCACAAAAAAAAAACAACATAAAAAGTGTTCTGAATGGACAATATTGAATTTCGAGTACAAAAGTCTGGTACGCTATTAGTAATTCCTTACTCAGCATTTTCACTGTAACATTAAAACATACCTGAGACTCAGAAGCCCATGATCATAATTTCATCCAAGGCTTCATTAAGATGTGTGTATAAGTGTGCTATACAACTTACATAACAAAAAAAGATGGGGATTTAAATGACATTTACATACAAATACAAACAAAATAACAGAATTGACAGAATTTGTTACAATGATTAAATACACTGCCTCCCACCAGTAAACATAATCCTCCCATTGTAAGATATTACAATAATTCAAGGCTAAAGCTGATATATACCATATCTATTTAATCCTATAGTTATTCAGTAGCATGTTTGTTATGGTATCAAAGAAATCGTTCAGATTCAGTGGGTTGTTAATGAACAACGTTCTGTATACTATACAGTAAGACATGCCTTATATGGCCTAACCAAAGGAACATTTAAATGTGGTCACTATATACAGGTTTATTTATAATGAAGTGCACTGTGAAGGGAAATTAAAATTAAAGTCACATAATACAAGTTATTGCTTAATAGAGGTGGTCACTAAAGCAGGTTTGACTGTATTATTCATTAAGAGAGTTGATAAGTTGCTTGAATATTGCTGGGGAGAGATGAACAACTCTGTATATTACTTAGAAGAGATGATAAACTGTCTGTATGCTATTTGAGAAGTTTGACACCTCTCAGTTCTTTAATAGAATTGATTGATCAACTGTCTGTATGTTTTTTGTGTAGTTGAAAAACATTAAGTAATGATGGCCATCTTGGATGGAGGTCAGGTGCTATTGGATATGATTTGAAAGGACTATCACAGCCTAGTTTGAATTAATTTGGCACAGTGGTTTCTGAGAAGAAGATTTCCAAAATAATTATTGTCAAAATTGCCTTTATTTGCATATTTTCTGCAATACATATTATATTTCAAAAAAACCTGTAATACATAAATGTATATTGATTGGACTGGATTGTTGCTTAATGCCAACTCAACAATTTTCCAGCTATATCATGGCGAGAATAAGTTCATTTTCAATTAGATGATGATGAGATCAGCTTTATACTAGTCCAAAAACCATATAGGTTTAACCTACATAAGTTTGAATTGAAACTGAAATATTGTTGTGTTAAACGCCCACAATCATCACAACTATATTAATACACCAAAGAAATTGAACTGAAGTACTACTTTTCTTCAATACTACTACTATCAGCCATCATAAAATCATATTTAGGGGCCGACCAATTAACTTGCAGGAGGGGGCTATGGGTTTTTTTCGTTCAGAATTTTTTTTTTCTAACATTTATTTTTGTTGTTGCACAAAGCGTGAAATTATTTTTCAGAATTTAACAATAGGTTATATGACAAAAACTCTGAATCAGATTATATTTTTTTTCCTCCACCAAAATCAGAATATTTTTTCAGCAACATTGGGAATCAGAATATTTTTTTAGGAAAAATCATAGCCCCCCCTGGGAGTTAAATGGTCCGTCCCTTACATTTCTCCAATCTGGTGACTAAATTGTTACAAGTAGAAAGATCTTGTTGTAAATATGAAATTTGCTGAAACAAATTGTAGGGTTGGGAGTAAACTTTTCTTATATCAATGTTTATTTAATTTACATAAATTATTTCATCGTTTTGGTCAATAGCCTTCTTCAAGGTGAAAAATTACATTAATATCACATATTCCTGCTATTCTATCAAGTCACTTGAACAATCAGAATTATTTTGTTATTCTAACATTGTCCCTATAAGATAAGACAGTGAAGTTAGAATGATAAAATTAATTTAAAGTGACTTGATATAGTATGAATATGTGATTTTAATTTTAATATAATTTTCACTTTGAAGAAGGCCACTGGTCGAAATAATGGTATATTTGATGGAAAGTAAATGAATAAGGATATATATACAAAAAAATGTATATGACTTCCCCTTTTATTTTATAGTTTTAATGGGACAAATTGGTTCAGTAAAAATTTTGACAGAGAACAAACACACGGCAGAATGAAAGTACACTTACATTAATGCCATTTTCAATAGTACAAAACTTGGATTTACAACTACCTGTGCAATCAGTGCCTATCACCACTGTAGTTGTGAGTTTTACTCTCCCTGATGGCGAGGTGGACTCGATACAACATTATGTGATAAAGTTTGTGACTTGTGGCAGATCGGTGGTTTTCTCTGGGTATTCTGATTTCCTCCACCAATAAAACTGATGGCCACGATATAACTTAAATAGTGTTGAAAGTGGCATTTAACACCCTAACCCTAACATTTACCCTCTTGTGGTGGTTAGATTTATTGGCAGATGAAACTGGAGTCCCCTGAGAAAATTGTTGACCTGCCATTAGTCATTGACAAGCTTTATCACCATATGGTTGCTATGATGATCACTCTTAATTTAGATAGAGAGTGCAACTGATAATTGAAGTCAGTTTAACTTCTATTAAAGCTCTCCAAAAACAAAGGCTACTGGGAGCCTGCATTGCTTAGCTGGTTAATTAACATCGTTTTAAACTGGCCCATTATTGGATAAAAAAACAAAATGTTGTACATAAGAATCCTAAGACTTGGCTATATTTGTCAGTTGAACATTGTAGTCCATGAGTGCCTACAGTACAATGCTCAACTGAGAAATATAGTAAAGTCTTAGAATTCTTATGTAAAAGGTTTTGATGCCTATCATATTACATTCCTGTTCTTTGGGTCTTTAAATCATCCAGTGGTTTCAAAGGAGAAGATTTTTTTTTTAAACTTTACCAAGTATGATGGTAAATAGCAGATGTCAAGTGATGGCGATAGGTCACTAAAAAGTGACGAAGTACAATCTCATTTTAAAATTTTTTAACCTGGACACATTTTTGTGCCTGTCCCAAGCCAGGGCTGAATTTCTTACGGCATATGTCTTGTTCCCTTTTATTGTGTTCAACGATTTGAAGTTTGGTTTGTTTGATGGTGTTTAACCCCAATTTCAACAATATTTCAGTTATATTGTGGCGGTAAGCTTTATTGGTGGAAGAAACCAGAATACCCGGAGAAAACCACCAACTCGTTGCAAGTCACTGACAAACTTTATCACATAATGTTGTATCAATTACACCTCGCCATGAATGGAGTTTGAACTCACAACTTTAGCAGTGATAGGCACTGATTACACAGGTAGTTTTAAATCCAACTACCATATGATCAAGACCACAAGAATAGTGGTTGTTGTTTTGTTGATATTGGTGGAATTGTTGACCATCACTGTTTAGACTTTCTTTGTTTTGTTGATATTGGTGGAATTGTTGACCATCACTGTTTAGACTTTCTTTGTTTTGTTGATATTGGTGGAATTGTTGACCATCACTGTTTTAAACTTTCTTTGTTTTGTTGATATTGGTGGAATTTTTGACCATCACTGTTTAGAATTTCTTTGTTTTGTTGATATTGGTGGAATTGTTGACCATCACTGTTTAAACTTTCTTTGTTTTGTTGATATTGGTGGAATTGTTGACCATCACTGTTTAGACTTTCTTTGTTTTGTGTTTAGACTTTCTTTGTTTTGTTGATATTGGTGGAATTGTTGACCATCATTGTTTAGACTTTCTTTGTTTTGTTGATATTGGTGGAATTGTTGATCATCACTGTTTAGACTTTCTTTGTTTTGTTGATATTGGTGGGATTGTTGACCATCACTGTTTAGAATTTCTTTTATTTTGTTGATATTGGTGGAATTGTTGACCATCACTGTTTAGAATTTCTTTGTTTTGTTGATATTGGTGGAATTGTTGACCATCACTGTTTAGAATTTCTTTTGTTTTGTTGATATTGGTGGAATTGTTGACCATCACTGTTTAGACTTTCTTTGTTTTGTTGATATTGGTGGAATTGTTGACCATTGCTGTTTATTTTTTTCTTTTCATAATTATTTTCTTAACACTGATATTAGAATGAAATAAGATATCAACACGCTGTTCTTTCCGTCTTTGAATTATGCATGTAATTCATCTCTTTTTTCTCCAATTAACTTCATCCTAAAATATTAATCAATCTTTTCTCTACCATTAATCAGCAATATGTCTTTTAGGCTTAATTTGTTTCAATAAATGATTTATAAAGTTACAGTTTTAATCAATATTAAATATAATACATGTAGCAAAGCCTTCTTCATCTGCTTCAAACATTTCTATAGCAATACTTTCACATCAGTGTTCATACTAACATTCCATAAATAGACACAGTAAACACATGCTGTAGTTATACAATAAAATATTTAAAAAAACATCTATCTTTTCAATTTCCGTAAATTATTACTAATAAAAAAATTAAATTACATCATATTTGCTTAGACTTGTTTGAGTATAATTGAACAAAGAACAGAAATTATAACATTAAGAAAGATAAATATAGACTGTCTGTGTTCGTGAAATTATTGAAAATAAGAATGAGTGAGTGAGTAGATATTATTTAATGCCAAATGAGCACTATATCAGCTATATCATGGCAAGAACAAGTTTTGATGAGTTGATGATTAGGTCTGTTTTGTACTAGACCAACACGCTTACTAGTAGTTGGATTTTTATAGTGCTAGCTCACTGAAACAACAGTCTGTGGGTAGACATGTCACTCCCCTCTGCCACATTATTCTGATTCTGAGCCAACCATTCTTTGGTCTTACTCCGCATGCTTAGAAGAGAAGCAATAAGTACCATTTCTATAGTCATTGGTTTAACTCGACAGGACTCACACCCGTAAGCTACCACTAACCATTACACAACCGATGCAGTTTTTGAATATACAACTTTTTTCACTAAATGATATTCGTTTTAATTCGTCCACCTGTATAATGATGCCATGATATGCTAAAAAATGTATATACTATTGGATTTATATTAACTTGTGCAATAACTAAGTGCCCATCATCACTATCATTGCTAAAACTGACGGGCAGAAATACAGTGAAAACTTGTCTAACCCGGACCCTGTTAAATCCAGAATCCTGTATAGACCAAATTTTGAAGAAAGTCCCAATGTAAGAAATCTTTGTAAATTTAACCTGTATAAACCAAACACCTGTCTATTTCAAACACAAAAGTTGGTTCCAAGAAGGTTTGGTTTAGACAGGTTTCATTGTATTCATAAAAGTGGAATAAAATATCCATATCCCATACCTCACCACCCCGTATTTTTGCTAGTTACATTCTAACTGTTCAAGGATTCTTCTATTCAAGGGTGACCAGGAGATTCCCAAGATTGCAAAGAAATTTTGAAGTTTCGTTCTTGCAGCGAGTGAGTGTGTGAGTTTGAATACGAGGAGTGACTGAACTGTGAAATCAATGAAAAAATTGATACTCTATGAATAATAAAAATTTCATACAACACAACATATAAGAATCCATTAAAATTGATACCCCACAAATGACAACTATTTAATAATTATACAAGTACTTAAAAGATAAAAATATTGATATATCAACATTTTATTTTGTTACTAAATTATTAAACCAAATATTTTAACAGTTAATAAATTATCCAATGATGTAAGACAACATCTGTTACAATGTCATTGATTGGACGAATCTTTTGTGTCCGTTCACTGTTTATCAATTTTGTTTATAAAATAATGAAATATGTTATACATGTAGTTTGGTTGGATATAAAATAAGAGGCCCACCTGAGCCTATGTCATTCTAACATCTGATACGTTGCTATCAGGACGTTATTTAACATCGAAAAGTGACCTTGAGGGCAAGTTGAAGCCATATTGAACTTTCAACTTATAATTTATTTATGTCATGTAATGTAAATAGATATGATGAAATGGCAACGAATCGATATAGCTGAAATACTGCTGAAGCTGGCATTAAACACTAATCAATCAATCAATGAAATGATAATAAGACCAATGTATCCTCTGGTTGTCTGAACATCAAGTCAGGGACAAAACATGGCATTTTTGCTTCAGTTGTCAACTAGGGTGGCTACAATACAATAAAATAACAAATTAAGTAGCCCAGAAAATATTCTTGTGGCCCAGCAACTGACTACACATGAAATATCCAAAATGTCAGTAGGCCAGCGGAGCTACTGTCTGCAAATTTTCAGGGGTCCTAGCCAAGTTTTTGTGATCCTAGTCAACTGGGTACCTGAGAAGATTTAACCCTGTAAATTTTATCGAGTACACCCTGTCGTGAGCGGGATTCAAATTCACTCCTAACTACATATTTTACATTATCTCCCGTATGTTATAGTCTTTTCTTTGTGTTTAATTGTTTGAGGTGAGAGACGGAGGTTGGTTTTTGTTGATACATGTATTAGTGGGATTGTTGAGTGTTGACCATCACTGTTTAAACTTTCTTTTTATAACTTTATAAAAGATTTTAAAGTATATCGGCTATTGTGATAGATATAGCCATCTGGAATTTCTAGTCACCATGAAAAACAAAATTTGTATAAAATTTGGATTCAATTAGCTTAGTACTCATTAGTAGTAGTTTCTGAAAGGGTTAGGGTTATGGTGTTTAACACCACTTTCAACAATATTACAGTTATATCTGATCATGGCAGTCAGTTTTATTGCAGGAGGAAACCTGAGTACCCGGAGAAAACCACTGAACTGTCGCAAGTCACTGACAGACTGATTTTGAAAAGCTTCCTATAACTTACTACAGTTAGTCCCTCTCTTATAAGGCAACTCCTTCTGCAATGATAAGGTAGTCTTGTATGAGAGGTGGCCTCTGTTGAGGGGGACAATTACGTAGTATTTTACTATCTCAATGCATATGAAATCTGGCTTGAAAAGAGGGGTGGCCTTATGTGGGAGGGGCATCATAAGAGGTTGACTACAGCAAAAGTTAAAACATTTCTTAAGTAAGGTTTTTAAGTATTTCATTATTAGAAATTTCTAGTCAACATGAAAATACAAACTTTGTATAAAAAAAGGTTTGGATTCAATTAACTTCTAATAACTAGTAGTTTCTGAAAAGAAGATATCTAATGTTTCCTATAGGTTACTTTGTATGTTGAATAATGTTCACATTTCTCCTCAGTTTCCTGACAATAAAAAGTTTGTTTTTAATGTGATCTTCTAACAATTACAAATAAATTTTAAACCCTAATATCAATCTATTTACTTTTCAATCAGGGTCTCGTCTTTAAAAAATGTCATCTACATGTCAAAGCTTTATTAAGCCTGTTAATACTGTTAATGACATGACAAGCTCTCCATTAATACAACATAATTCTACTTCGTGGCATGAATTATGACAAAAGATGAAGAATAAATCCCTTGTACATTAGAAACATTGATCAGACACACATTACAAAGAGGTTTTACAGATGTGTAATTATTGTCTGTGCATTTATATAGTTCACTATTACTACTATGTCCATATAACACAAACTTAATTAGTTTTACAACCCGTTTTTTCTTCAATATTCACATTATGTTGTTTTGTTGGGATTGTCTTGGATCTAATTTATTAATTGTCCATGTAATATGTTAATCATACAATTGGGTATTAATTGGTCTGATTTTCGTAAATTGCGATGAGTACTTCCATGACAGCATTCGTTCCGAAACAAATGCTATATCACTGTAGTCCCCCTCTTAATCTTATAAGGCCTTCCCCTTCTGCATTAAAAAAATATGTTTTATAACTAGAGGGGAGGCCTCTCTTGAGGGGGATAATTTAGTAGTATTTTACTATCTTGGTGCATCTGAAATCTGGCCTGATAAGAGGGAAAGTTATTGGTGGAAGGGTCTTATAAGAAGGGGACTACTGTATATCTATTCCAATGGGAAAAAATATTACAATATTTATTCCTGAGTATATAATATTTATTCCTGAGTATATAATATTTATTCCTGAGTATATAATATTTATTCCTAAGTATATAATATTTATTCCTGAGTATATAGTATTTATTCCTGAGTATATAATATTTATTCCTGAGTATATAATTTTTATTCCTGAGTATATAATATTCATTCCTGAGTATATAATATTTATTCCTGAGTATATAATATTTATTCCTGAGTATATAATATTTAATCCTAAGTATATAATATTTATTCCTAAGTATATAATATTTATTCCTGAGTATATAATATTTATTCCTAAGTATATAATATTTATTCCTGAGTATATGATATTTATTCCTGAGTATATAATATTTATTCTTGAGTATATAATATTTATTCCTGAGTATATAATATTTATTCCTGAGTATATAATATTTATTCCTGAATATATAATATTTATTCCTGAGTATATAATATTTATTCCTGAGTATATAATA
>MJUT01003427.1:66888-80690 GCA_002080005.1 Gigantidas platifrons
GTATATAATATTTATTCCTGAATATATAATATTTATTCCTGAGTATATAATATTTATTCCTGAGTATATAATATTTATTCCTGAATATATACTATTTATTCCTCAAAGTAAGAAATGAGATATCAAAGGGTTAATCAGGAGCTCCAATTCCAAGGACAAACAATACAATGCTTAAAGATAAAGGACAAAAGGACAAACAATGATCTACATAACACTACACAGAAAACTAAAGATTGAGCAAATAAGGGTAATAACAAAATTAGCGAACACCGAGCAATCTTCCAAAGGGAAAGGCAAAACTCACAAGTCAACAAACAGACAAAATCAGTCAACAACCGGAAAACTGGGAAAACCGCAATGGCCCTGACTTGGTACAGGAATTTCCAAAGAAATGGTGGGTTGCATCAGATTTTACGGTGCCAAACCTCCCGCTTCCATTACGGTTACAAGGTTCCGGTTGTCACCATAACAGCATTTTTAACAATACTGGGACAAAATAGGTATAATAGTAGTCAACGCAGTACTTTATGAATATCCATCGTTTATCATCGTCTCTGCAGAACGGTTTAACAACACAAAGCCCACATAAAACCGGGGTGTGAGCTCAGGTGTTCTGGAAGGGTAAGCAGTTCTTGCACCATATACAGAACAAATTTTTATTCACAAAATAAGCTGACTATGCGTTAAATAATATTAGTTTGTTCCCTTTATTTTTTATTAATGTAATGGATTCATTAGGGCTAGATGTTATTTAAAAAACAATGAGGATGGCATTGACCGATTCCAAAAATCTTTGTTAAGATAAAAATGTCAGACTAATAACAGCTGGTTTAAAACCTTCATCATAGCATCACAAAGTAGAACCTGCATTAGGAACCATCTATAGATATTTCCTGCTCTATTGAGTGCTAATGAGAAGTTTGAAATGTGAAAAGTTACCAACTAACAGGTGATGATGCTTGAAGTGATGACAATAGTTTATAAATTGCTTTGCCATATATGCCCATAATACAGCCATATAAACCATTCTATAGATAACTCTCAATCAAATTGGAAAACGTCAAAACGTAAATTAGACCTATCACCACCATTCTTTATAATCTGGCAAGGCTTGACAAAATCAGTCAGAGACAGACTTGAGTAACTATGTAACACATTGACAAAGGCTTGACAAAATCAGTCAGAGACAGACTTGAGTAACTATGTAACACATTGACAAAGGCTTGACAAAATCAGTCAGAGACAGACTTGAGTAACTATGTAACACATTGACAACATGCTCTTTTTCATCACAAAAGGCACAACTCTGGAATGATATTGATGAAAATCGTCAAAAAACTTACAAACCCTCAAACCATAAATCCTAATAATATAATTTTATGTAAAGTTTGTGGAGTATCGGGGGATGGCCATGGGGTGGACTGGACTAGGGGTTATGGTGTTTAACACCATTTTCAACAATATTTCAGTTATATCAAGGCAGTCAGTTTTAATGGTGGAGGATACTGAAGTACCCGGAGAAAACCACTGACCTGCCGCAAGTCACTGACAAACTTTACCATCTAAATGTATCACGTAGACATGGCAAAGATAAGTTAGCGCATGACATACTTAGACCAGACAGACCTGATGGACAACAATACAATGCCATAGTTCATCCCGATGTTATAGACTAACAGTTTAACATGGTCAGAAAAAAGAAAATAATGTCAAGATACATCCTCAGGATGTTTTACATAATCTCCATCTCACATTACTTCATCTCTAATAATCCTTAAACCCAAATAAATAAACGGTCACTCTCCATTTAAATTTGGCTTTCGGGCAGTAGGTGAAAAAAATTAAGGCAAACACTGCTATGATATCTTTTTATAAGAGTTATTTCAAAAGAATATTATCTATGACACAGTTTATGAACTTATTCTATTATTTTTTTTATCTAACATAAATGACAAAGATAAAGTATTTTATATTGTGCCGTTTGAAATGTTAAAATCTAGGTTAATTTGGTATTACGAAAGTACACATACATTGTACTGCACGATTCATTATCAAAATAGAATATGTGACGTCACATTTTTAATATTTAATTTTTTTTTTACAATAGTCAAATTTCCTGATTTTAAATTTAGACTTCTGCGGCACTCTTTAGTGAAGGATTTATAATAGAGGAATGATATTATAGAAAATACTTAAACAAAACATTGAGGGGTTTATTGTGGTTGTATTTATCATTGTGACAATGGTTTAAATTGTAACTGAACAATAAAGACCTATATAATGAACAAGTAACAGGTTAAAGTCTCAAAATAATGTAAGAATAAATTAAAAAAAAATTTTTTGATTGCAATGGAAATAAAACCTTTCCTGTGTATCAATTCGAGTTGGTCATGTTATTTAAATTGAATAAATACAATAGCTGTTGACACCAGTGGAGTTTCTCATTGAAAATAAAATCATTTTTTTCTTTTATAATAGCAAGATCTGTTTGTAATACTGAACACAATCCCCCCCCCTTTTTTTCTCCTTTTTTAGGGCTATTTGTATTTCAAAGAAGTGTAGTCTTGTTGTGTTGAAGTTGAACGACCTAAAGGGGCTTTATAAGAGGGGTACTACCTACTAGTGGCAGATTCATTTTATTTGGAATACTTCATTTTTAATAAAAGATAGTGACTTATCTGAGGTCGATATAGTTTTACAGCATTATTATATAAATTGACCACCACGATATAACTGAAATATTGTTGAAAGTGGTGCTAAAAACCAATAACTCCCACCCCTGTAAATTGACATGATAATAATTTCACATACACACAGTACCTCCATGTACATGGTTGCTTTACAAAAATTGCAGCTGTAATTATTCATGGGTTGTTTTAAGCATTGAGCATGGCCGACTAGTCAACAGCCAGTGAATTATTATATGAATTAGCAGAAAATTATAAATACAGACTTAACTGGTCAGGAAGTGTCATAATATGGTTAAAATTTATGCATTAAATGGGTCCAATACCGGTCTCTGGACGGTCCATTTGATTAAAATCTTGGGCCAAATTTGCCAGTTTGGGGAATGTTCTCAAGTAAACCCTCACATCTTACATGCTATACTATAATCTCTACACCCCTAGGGGTCCATTGGGCTTGTATGAGACTCTCGCACCCCCTCCCCCCTTTTCCTGGCCTTGAAATCTATTAAGGACTACAAAAGTTAAGATTTTGGTTGAATCATGACTATTAAAGTGAGGATATTAGTGGAATTATGTCCCATTAAAGTCTAGATTATGACCCCATCTCCTGCAAAACCATGTCTCCTCATGTTCCCAGTGGCATAATATCAAATATTTTCCCTATCTCTAATGAATCGCTGTTTCAAGTTGAAGCATAAAACAGAAAAGTTGGTTGTGCTATATAATATATCCAATTTTGCTTCCTTGGATCCTTCATAAAAATGAACACCCCCTAACCTATTCTTACCTAATTTTCCATAGACCACCATTCCAAGTTATAACACTGTTTCATAAATATTCAGTAAGTTTTAGCACGCAAAAAGGTGATTTTTCATCAAGACTATCCCCATAAGATATTTACGTTTACAAAAACGTTGGATTTTTCTCCCATTTTCCCAACAGAATACAAATATATATAAATGTTTATAATCAATCATAAAACCAGACTACGTGTTTGTAACACACACAGTATGAATGGAGTCGTAATAACTCTTGTCTTGTACAATACTGACTCAATCAAGAACAGTCGGCATACAATATTACATCATGGGTCAAGATGGCTGATGTATTTGTCTTAGAATTTAATGATGTGAATGAAGTAAATTAGATTATTAACACATTAAAGAGTTACTGATAATTTTAGATAATGAACTTTACAATTATGCTTTGTTTAGTCAGATTTTTTTTGGGGGATCAATTTGAATTTGTGGTTGTTTTTATGGGAACAAAGATATTACAGTAGTCCCTTTCTTATAAGACCACCCCTTTCTTATAAGACCAGCCTTTCTTATGAGACCACCCCTTCTTATAAGACCACCCCTTCTGTAATGGAAAAAGTGGCCTTAAAAGAAGGGTGGCTTATCTTGAAGGGGACAATTTAGTAATTTTGTTACTATCTTAGAGCATCAGAAATCTGGCCTTGATAAGAGGGGTCACCTTTAGAGTGTGGATTTACCTCTCTTAGGAGGGGGAAGCTTTAGCTTTTTTTCTGTTTACAATTAATTAATTTCATCGTCAAGTGCCAGATTCACAAGACAGTAAATCATATAGAAGACTTTTTACATGACGAAGACAGGGTTTTTGTTAGACCTAATAATGTTACGGACAATTGTCCTAAAAGTGGTATTTCCTATCAGTCATTCCCTATTTACTTATTAAATATTTGTCCTAAAAGTCTTCAAAGTTTAGGTCATTTTCAAAATCTTTAGGCCATTTGCCTAGAAAATGCCCAAAACTGAAACCCTGGAAGACAAATTAAACTAACTCTTCTTAAGCCAAGTTTACTTAAAGTTGACCCAATGGTTTTAGAAGACATGCTCAAAGTAGATATTTCTATTTTTAGTAATGAAGGCCATATTTTATTCTTTTTTAGGTTGACAGACCTGACCTGTAGGACACAATTTTAAAGAGAACCAACCTAAGATCCCTCTAGCCAAGTTTATCTAAAATTGGTCAAGTGGTTTTAGAGGAGATGTCAAAGGTATGAAAGTTAACAGGGAAACGACATATGACAGAGGAATGACGCCAAATGAAAGCACTCAAATTGCGATAGTTAGTTGAACAAATTTGCTAAAATTAGGTAAAAACAAACTTTTTTGTATAAATACCCCTGGGATCAAATCAAGGAATTTAATATTCTGCTGCCGTGTCTTTGATTATCGTTTCACTGCCATTGTTCGGTTATTATTGTTTGTAATCAATATAAGAACACTTAATAGGCTCATTTTTGCACTTGATTTTTTTCCGTTAGCAGGAAATGTTTCCGTTGGATAACAGTTTCTGATTTTTAAGATCTGATCTTTAAATTACATACTTGTCTTCAGTTGATTCCTTTAAAACGTTAGACAATCAATACCTATCGTATGTAGGTACAAATAATTTACTTAATACACTGTTTTGGAAGCTTTAGGTGAAAGTTAATAGTTTTGATTTCTAGCCATTTTCATGTAAAATGGACTAAATGTAATAAAGTGTTTCAATAATTTGTAGCACCAGGTTAGGTAGATGGTTTTCTCAAGGTACTCTGGTTACCAATACCATATGTAATAATGAAAATGAGAATACTGAAGGGCAATCAAAAATGGACAATCCAGAGAAACTGGCAACACAGGGCACACAAGACGAAGAAAAAGATAACACAATATGTGTGGGACACCACTATACACAAACAACGCAATTAAGACATGAATCCACCCACAAACAATTGGAGGTAAAGACGAACCGAACATCGTGTTTATGAGGAAATCATAATGGACATCACAACAGGAAACTCATTGTAGTGATTTCTTTACTATTGTGCATCTTTTTGTCCTTGTGCTTCAAAATGAAATTGTCAAATAGTATTTATATCTTGCAAACCCACGTAATAAACCCACGTCATTTGATGATGTATGAGTTTCTTTGAGCAAATGAAACCAATTTATAATGAATGACACTAAAAAAAATACAGAAACGAGATTGCCATAATATAAATCCATTATACAATAGGAAAGTCTGCAGTCATATTATTTCCAAGGACAATATGAAATCAATTTCATAACTGATTACAATATCCACATTGACACCATATATATACATATATACAGTCAAACGAACTGATGACAGAAAAAAAAATAGATTTGTTCACTGAAGAAAAAGAAACTGGATTGTGGTATGAATCTGTTATACAATGACATAGTTTCTGATTAAAAAAATATTTTTGTATATGAATTCAATTAAATATATTTACATTGTACCAGTAATTAGTATTATTAATTTTAGTGAGGGAGTGGGGGTTGTTAATTAATGCAAAGTCAGGCATTTGTCAGCTATATCATGGCAAGAACAAGTTATATTATGATGAGAGGACGACGACGACGATGATGATGATATGGTGTTGATGATGACGACGACAACAGAGATGACGACGACGATGTTGATGACGATGACAATGACGATGATGATGATGACGATATCCGCTTGGTACTAAACCAGCATGTTTAGTTTCATTTTTATAATGCTAAGCATAACTCTCTAATACAATAGTCTGCGTGTAGAAATATGGCTCCACTCAGAAATATTATGATTCAGAGCAAATAAATATAATAATAATAAGTCTTGTCCCAATTTCTTGATGCTGTGTAATTACATGTAGCTGCAAAGCAGCAAATACCTACTTCATAGTCGTTGGTTTGACTCGACCAGGGTTTGAACCCACGATCTACCTCACTTGACACAGGCATACTAAAAATTACACCACAGATCCAGTGCACGCTCCCCAAAATAGCATAATTTAGATTAATATATACATGTGCTCCAATAAAATATTCATCAAAAACAAAACAACTGAACAAAACACTTCTGGGTTAAAATACAAGATTTTACACAAAATCTGATGAAAATAATAAAAGTGAATCACTCAACGAATGTTTTGACAACATGTTTTTCACTTAACTATCTAGTAGTTTTCTTCACAAATTCATAAAATTGTAAAAAGCTTTTATCAAATATAATTATCAAATTTCCAGATTTTGTGTATGAAAGACAAAGTTTTACCCCAAAATAAAAATGTTGAAGTAACAACATGCATTCAATACAAATTCATCAAACACAATGACATCTTACATAATGCCAAATAAATTCATCAAATATTCAAACCTTGTATTTCTTTAAATTCTTATTTTTTTTCTAAAAAGTAAGATTATATTATAAAAATTAACGAATTGAACTAGTAAATAAAGCTGTATGTTATGAAAATATCACCCATGGAAAGTTCTGACAACATTCTGTTCAAGAACAAGAGGCTTACGTGAGCATGTAATGCTCATATTGTGATAAAATATCTGTTTCTGGTGGTCTATGGATTTATGTACATTGTATCGCTACAGAACCGTAGCAATTACGGTTTTCGGATCAATAAATTTTGTGAATTCTCTGAAGAATAGTAAATAGAGAATGTTGTTCAATACAAACTCAGCTAACAGCTATATTGTGGCGGGAACAAATTAATTTTCAATGAAATGATGATGAGGTCCACTTTGTACTAGACCAACACGTTAAATTGAATTTTAATAGTACTAGCTAACAGAAACAAGAGTCCGCAGATAGAAATATCGTCCAACTAGGACATATTATCCTGTTTCTGAGCCATCAGTCTGCTCTTTATCCTTAATGCTCTGTGCTTAGCAGAGAAGCAACAAATACCAATTTTATAGTCTTTAGTTTGACTAGATCAGGACTCAAACCCTTAATCTACTACACTCTTCTCTGAAGTAGATATATAAACATATTCCAATAGGGTTCTGTTATTAATAAACTTTTTCCAATTATTGATCAACGTAAATAAACAGAGCTTTGCACATAATTGTTATTCTAGGAGCATTACAACTAAAGCTTGCTTTGAAATGGTTGAATGGTTTCAGAAAAAAATATCGTTAAAACAGGTATGTAGTTTTGGTTCAAATGCAATCAACCTTGTTAGTTGTAGTTTCTCAGTCTTCAAGCTAACTCACTTTCCCGAAGCCTGGGACAAGTAAAACTGGATTCTGACAAGTGAAAACTATGAAAGAATTTGCTTGATGCCTTGAATAAATAGAACATTTTTCTAAATTTGGCTTTCGGGCAAGTTGGTGAAAAAAAAATTAAGGCAAAGACTATTTCTGAGAAGAAGCTTTTTTTTTACCAATAGGGTCCTATGTTAAACAATATCCTGTGGTATCTTCTATCCTTGATTTGCAGTTGACATAAAAAATACAAACTTTGTAAAGGACCCCAATCCAGACCATTCTACCAAATACCAAATCCATCCACCGCCCCCAGCCCACCCACAGAGGAGCTAACATTTTTTCCCAGTACATTAGTCCTTAGATGCAATGATTCACACATGTCTTTCAACATAAGGAGGGATGTTTATCAATTAATACAGTTTACCTCTTTCATTACATTTTCTGGTTAGATTTTCTGAAAATGTTTGAAAATTGACCACCAACTTCATCCATCTTGAAGTGCTATAATTTTTTATACAGATATAATAGTACTTTAGAATTCTAACATTCAAATAAACAACGAAAATATTAAGGCACTCACTGCATGTGTAATACATTAACCAACTCATGAAAACTTCTAGCTCAACAATGAATATAAAAGGCAAAAATAATTTAAAATAATCTTAACACTTTCAGTTCTGAATAAATTTTGCCACAACTCTCTCTGTAAATGTTTCTAAAACACATAGTTTGTCTGGCCTGAATTAATTTGACATGTGCAAGGCGAAAAATGGGTAATGGTTTGCCTGGAAAGGGTGAAATAAAAACATGCAATATTATGTGTTTCAACATTCAAGGCTCTTTTTATTTTTATCATCTATATGAAATTGAGATCAAATTCAAATTTTAACTTTTTAATTTATATATATATAATTTAAATAAAAATGTGAAATATGAATATCATTTGTTTATAATTTCAAAAATCTCAATTTTAGATTCTTCAATTAATTAAAATTTCAGAATTTCATAAATAACAAATCAACAAAAGGATTTGATATTTGACGTTTAAATTTACACATGGCATAAAAAAAATCTCTGGAGGGTTTTTTCTCCTGATGAAGACAGAACAATCTTACTTATTTGATAGATATATAGATTGGAATACAAGACAATCTTATGATAAAGGCCTCGGGACACGGACAACAAAACTGGTAGAAATATATGTAGAGAATGAAGATAAGAAACCATCAAAGTCATGTCTGAAAAACACTAGATTGTTTTCCCATTGAATTGAACTTGTAAATGACTCCAATAATCCTTTTTAAAAACTTTTCAAAATTTTATAAATTTACTGAATAAATTTTCTTTGTTAAACCCTGTTACTTATTTTGTTTTCTTTCCTCTATCTTTGTTTAACATTTTAACCAGACTTTACTGTATTTATGAGTAACACAGCGGGTGTCTTATAAGAAGCAGGAACTGTTTACCCTTCACCATGAACTTGTTTCACCCCAGGGTTTTTGGAGGGGTGTGTGTTGCTATTCTTTTTAGTTTTGTTTTGTTTGTCTTCATAGTGTCTTTTTACCTAAAATGCCAGTGTCTCTGGATTATTCATTCTTGATTAGTTTTTTCTAATGTTTTTCTAATTAATTTTGGTTCCATAGAAATTAAGAATGGAATGGTTTGAAAGCATATCTACTGAGTAAAGCTTCATAGATCCTTGTATTCCAGCAACGTTTTAACATGTACACTTCAAACATCCTTTACAATAATTTATACAAATTAACTGAATATTTTCTATGTTTAGTCCTTTTATTTTATCTTTTTTCTTAACAAAAGTTGTTTTGGTTTCCATAAAAGGGAATGGTTTAAAACAATATCAACTATTAATTCTCATAGATACTTGGATACCAATTTTTTTTATTTACAAAAATTCTGCATGTATGTGTGGTCAATTAATACATGTATAATAATATCATTTTTCTTATATTACCATAAAATGAATTTCCACCGAGTAAACAGTCTGCTCCCCAAACCACCAGCCCTATACCCCAGTCTAGTAAAATTGCATGAAATTTGCTTAATCAAATAGAAGAACTTCTTCTAAAATGTTATTCGGACCAAAATGTTTTTGGCACAGACTGAGTAAAGCTTCATAAATCCCTTGAATTCCAACAATGTTTATTTTTTTCATTAACAAAAATTATACCTGTATCGGTATGCATGGTCAGACAATGCATGTATCTTTTGATTCTTCATCTTATTTTCTAATACAGCCTTTAAACCCAAACATTGATAACTTGATCTTCTACAATTACATTAGTTAACAATATAATGGGTAAAAAAATCAATTAAACTTACAAGTTCATCTTGGTCAATAATCCGTGTTTTATCTACTGTACCATAATCATCGTATTGATACGGTCCACCGTTAATTTCACTTTTTTCACTCATTTTTCACAATTTACCATCCATTTCTAGAAGTATAAAAAGACAAACATGAAACTGGTGTATTATATAGATCAATATTACTTGTGAATGGATGTGTCGACTTGTTCTCCAGAGATGACAGAAAATCCCCTTAAATAGGCAGGTTTGATGTTAGCGGATGTAGATAAATTATTCATCCATATTTTCGGATGCATTTGCTACAAAGGTTTTATTACTTAAATCATCATAACAATTATCTATAAAATCACATTACCTATTTAACAAGAGGCGATCATTTCTAGCAGAGCCACTGAAGCTCGCACACGACCAATAATTATTTATTTAACACTGTATGAGAGTACTTTTTTTACAACAATATTATAAGGATTATACATCAGAATTCCAATAATCAATTGTTTTTAAATCATATTGCATGCATGACATGAGGTAAATTATAAGGCACGTCATATGCCGAGTATAGATCTATTCACTTAACAAATACTTCACAGAAAATATGTCAGAGACCAGTCTTCATGATGTGAAGTAAATTATAAGGTACAAAAAATGTACATCAAATGCTGAGCATAAATATACCATACTTAGCAGAATACCAGTCAGAGACCAGTGAGTAAAGGCAGTATCTATGACATGAAGTAAATTATAAGGCACATCATCAGTGCATTCTACAGCAGCGGGCACCACGCATATTGCCTGTCTACTTGCAATTTGTTTTGAAAAATGAAAATGTCAAAGTGAAAGTAAAAATAAGGCATTGGTTTTTGTACTGGTGTATCAGGATCACATCTTGTATTGACTGGACCCCCCCCCCTCTCCTCTCTACTTTATGATTACCACACCCTACTTGTAAATGGATGGAATGCCCTGCATCATATGCTGAGTATAGATCTACCCATTTCACATATCACACAGTGAAGCCAGTTTGAAGCAAACCCTGAATAAAGCAGAATCCTGTATAACTTGAATTTTAAATAAAGTCACAACATAGGAAATCTTTTTTAATTTAACCTGTATAAACTGAACACCTGTTTATTCTGAACAGAAAAGCTGGTCCATATATAGGAGGTTCTGTTTAGACAGGTTTAACTGCACTTAACAGAATACAAGTCAGAGACCAATAATGTATTCATACAAGCAGAATGTATAAGGAGGGAAGAGGAAATTCACAATTCACAAATAATGACTGTCTATTACAATCATAGGTGACATATCAGGGAGACAAGGGAGACAATTACTACCATCACACTCAAAAGTAGGAGAGACAGGAGACAACATACACCAAAATTTGTATACTGCCAATATACTCAACAATAACTCATTTGTTGTCAGATACAAACATATAATACGATTTGTGGCCTTGGTAAAGTATTACCTTTTCTCCTTTAAAAGTTCTATGTTTCATAATGCCATTATTGGTTTACATTTTTAAGTGAGTGAGTGAATGATTGTTGTTTAACGCCAGGAGAACAGTTTTTCAGCTATATATCATGGTGTGAAAAAGCTACTTTTTTAATGAGATGTTGATGATTTTTGCTTTGCACTAAACCAACATGCTGAATTGGATTTTTATATTATTGCTAGCTCACTGAAACAACAATCCATTCAGACACACTATCCTGACTTAATCTTTACTGAAACAACAATCCATTTAGACACACTATCCTGACTTAATCTTTCATTCTTAGTCTTTAGTACTGCATGCTAAAAGGCAAAGCAGCCAAGTTTCACACAATTTCTTGAGTCTTTGGTTTGACCTGACCAGCCATCAAACTCACAATCCACCAAACTCGAAGGGAGAATGATAGACATTATACACCAACGAACAGTCTCATTTTAAGAATACAGGGATACATAATATTACATTGCACAGAAAATTATATATAGAATAAAATAAGTTCCATAGACATTTAATTTCCAGACTAACAACTATAAAACTAGATTAAATAATAACATCTGAAAATGTACACTGAAGACATTAAGGATGATTAGATGAAGAAACTGTATAAAATAAATATGGCAGGATTTTTGTTTTGTTTTATGGTGTTTATTGTTTAATGCCACTTTCATTTTCAACAATATTTCAGTAATATTATGGCGGTCAGTTTTATTGGTGGAGGAAACCGCAGTATCCGGAGAAAACTACTGACCTGCCGCAAGTAACTGACAAACTTTATCACAAAATGTTGTATCAAGTACACCTTGCCAGAGCCGGATTCGAACTCACGTTAGTGTTGATAGACACTATACTTACAAAATTTTACTTTCAATATTACCTTTATAATTATTTTCTTTAAAAATGTCAGGTTCAAATGTAATACACAAATTTGTCATCTTAGATTTTGTCTTCTAGCAATAATTTTTATTGAAAAAAAAAACTTACACCTACAAAGAAAGCTTTAAGCTTCTAAAAGAGAAATATGACATTTTCTCTTAATGAATAGCAACTGACAATTAGATCCAGTATGTTAATTGATGTATTTCCTATCCTTTATAACATTAAATCACAGGAAATTTTCTTTCATTCTTATTTCATCAATTTGATGACTGTCAAGTGCTTTGAATCAATATTCCATTCATTGCATAAAGATTTAGTAGAGTTTTTTTTTTAGTTTTGTTGTGTTTCATGTTTCAAAAATTGTCTCCCGTTAACTTGGTGTAACTAAAATATCCTTTAAAGTTTATGCCTAAAGAATGAACTCTCATTTAACAGTCTTTGCCTTAATTTTTTTTCACCTACTTGCCTGAAAGCCAAATTATTTCTATTTATTCAAACAAATTCTTTTATATTTTTGACTTGTCAGAATCCAATTTTACTTGTCCCAGGTTTCGGGCAAGTGGGTTAGCGCAAAGTATGCTTTATTAATTTTTGTTTCATTTTTTTAATTGTCTCCCTTAACTCGGTTAAGAAATCCTTTACTGTTAACACAAAAATAATGAACTCTTTCATTGCATTATTTTTTTTTTACTTAAATTTATTTCATTTTTGGAAAATTGTGTCCCTTTAACTTGGTATTTTAGAAAAAATCCTTTAATATCATTACCAAAAGAAAAAATTATTTCCAGTTTTTTTCATATCCAGGTTCTGGCATTTGTTTAATTTATGGTTGGAAACCAAGATTTTTATATATAGTGAAACCTGTCTAAATCAATCTCCTTTGGACCAACTTTTGTGTTCAGTATGGACAGGTATTCATTATATACAGGCTAAATTAACAACAATTTCCTACATTGAGACTTTTTTAAAGTTCAGTTTACACACTCACAGTATTCCAGTTTATTCAAGGTTCGGTTTAGACATTGATCTTACAACCTTAGTAGCTACCTTCAAATAAGTTTTCTTTTAGAACTTGTGGTTTAAATAGCTTCAATATACATTATGTATGCCACAGAACCATCAATAGCATTAAATCATAATTCAATTTGAATATATTTTTTTTAGGATATTATTAACATCAGTGTGAATTAAAAATAAAAGGATGTTGGCCACTGGTCCCCCGACGCCAAGGTTACATCGTAAGATTAAATTTTGAAACTACTGTAAACTAGAGGGTCAGGGGAGCCTGTATCACTCATAATTCTGAAAGGGGACCATCCAAGGACCATTTTGAAGTAAAAAAAGGGGAGTAACTCTGGTTAGATTTGTCGAAAAATCATCATTATCGAA